>JAVXUP010001159.1:0-272259 GCA_033070095.1 Escallonia herrerae | reverse complement strand
CCAAGTCTTAGACGTTGGGCTGAGGAGATAGTATCGGGCACAAGAGCTAGTTACCTTTTTAACTTTAGACATAGAGGCCTAGAATAGATTTGATTTGATTTAATATAATATTTGTATTAAAAAATATAGATTGTAATTTTTAGATCCATCAAATTTGATGTTACTTGTAATATTATAGAGTAAGTTTATTCGGTCTTTTTGAAAAGTAGTTTAGCTACTCTCGTAACTAAAAAGATGTAGCACTCTAACAAAGTAGCTTGCCTACTCTTATAACTTGATTCACATATTAATATCATCATTCTCTTAAATAACTTAAAAAATTCGTGGTACTAACACCCCTAACCCCACCCCCCACCCCCAAACCTACGGCTATAACCCATAAACCTTTGTCTGTTTCTCGGTGACCCGCTCATACACAACATAAACAAAATACCAAAAAAAAAAAAAAAGAGATGGACTAACACTACCAAATGACAAGGATGCAAAAAATTTTTTTGTAGGGATAAGCTTAATTCAAAATTTTTGTTCTTGAAGATAATAAAAATAGTTTCTACAAATTGTTGTTGACCCGTAAAAAAAATACTTACAAAGGTTACCTAACATCTTGTGACAGCGCAAAACAATTCTGAAGGCCTTGAAGAGTCCTCATATAATAGGGTTCTGTTCTTTAAATTGAATTTTAATTTTCAATTTTTGCTTGAAAATCAGCTTAAGAGCCAGATGGTCAAAGAAATAAACATGTTAACAAAAAATAAACGTAATTCAATTTTTTAGCTTGTTAAGATTACAATAATTCTTTCTCTACAAAAAGAAAAAAAAGGAATAAGCAATAACTTTGTGATAGCATAAAACAATCATAAAAAGCCTTAGCTCATATATTAGAATTTTGTTCTTTATATCTAGCTTCATTTTGGATATTGTTTTCATCTTCTTTTCTGTACTTATAAGCTTCCAATGGAACCCTAATGTTTACGATTTTAATTTGGTATTTTTTTCTTTTGAAATTTTACATTCTCATGTCTGAAGATTGGACACAAAAGAAAAGATTGGAAATAGAGTTATTGAGATTCTAATGCTTACAATTCTTATTTGCTTAATAATCACATAAAGTTTTTGAATCTTGAAAGTTAAGAAGGAGATTTCGATCCACGAAAGGAAACATTTGGTAAATAACTATTGCAATAACATATTAGGATTTTAGTTTCAAACAACCCAAAAATGAATATGATACGTAGAATGACAGGTTGGATTGTAAATTTACTTCTTGCAATATACTAAAGGAGGTGGAAAGTTCTTATAACTCCCGTAATTGACACTTATTTTTTTCCCTAAAATTTTTAAAAGAATTACACGTACGATTTTTGTGGAGGGAAGCTTTCTGGCTCACTCTCACAACTCTTGCATTTGCTTAGAATGAATAACTATATACTAAAAAGATTTTAGTTAAAGTTAGACTCAATCTGTTATCTCCTAATCACGTTTACAATTTTCTTTTCTTCATTTTAATAAAATAAAAGGCTGAAGCAATTATTACAATCACGTTCCATTATAGAATGTTTAAGACAAAAACAAGGTGAAGAAAACATACTTTAGTGGCTAGGGTTTTTTAATATCCATTATTTCAGTCCCTTTTTTTCTTTTCTTTTTTCACCCCTACTTTGAAAAGTTTTAGTTAAGGTGACACACCTTCACAAGAAAATTGATTTTTCAAGTATATTTGTCTTAATTTCTTTATTTATTTGATAAAATTAGGGTCCAGTCATGTTCACATCCATTTCAGCTAATGCCACACTCAAGAAATTCCCTTCAATTTTCCTTTAGTTTTCTTCCTCATTTGTGCACTTTTCCCTCCCTCTCTCATTCATGGTTATTTCTAGGCTTATCCTTATTATTAAACTCAAAATCACTTGTCAAACATATGAACAAAATAAAAACCAAGTAACCATCCAAGCTATTGAAGTTGTCGCGATCTCCACTGACCAAATGACAATAACCCATTAAAATGAAATTCTAAGACCAACATTTGCCTCGCATTGTGAATAACTGGAGAATTGAATAAACTCAAAATTCCATCAAAAGCTAATCTATCCAAAATTCAGAGAAAAGAGAGCAAGAGAGAAAATAGGACTAAGAGGACTATTAAGGGCTTCAAAAATCTAGCGATGGTGTAGTAACAATTGTCCATGGAGACAATCATGAGAACCTGGTTAGCTTTGCCCTTGTTAGCGTGCTCGGGATGTAGGAGACTACTGATGTCTTTGTTCTTTTTTTTTTTTGCTTAAGTTCTCCACTCTTGACTTTCTTAGCAATAAGTCCCCTTCCGAAACTTTCGTTATTGGGTTAACCATACACTTCACATGTTTTTAGCGATTCATATAGTATCATCAAATGATACAAGTCTTAGATAAGAATCTACAATACACTAGAATTGTCTTGTTGACGATCCTTTACTTGGCTCAACATCGTTTGTTCTGTTCCATGGCCAGACCTACTGCTCCAAGAGCACTCATCCATAAATCGGTTTCTTAATTCTTTACGACGTTGAGATGATAAAATCTTTATCTTTCTTTTTCTTATGATGATTAAATGTATATGTTTTGTTCATCTTGATTGGTGGGAGGCAGACATTATCATGTTTAATCTAATATCTCAAAAGTTCCTTATGATTGTTCTTGTGGCAATGATGAAATTTTGACCCTGGGGATTCCATGGATTGGAAGGGCCTACCGTGTCATAGGTACGACGAGCACTTTTCCTGGCTGGTGTGCTAGACTTTAGTTGTATATTCTCACGATAGACTCTTTTCATGTTATCATCTTATGGAAAACTAGATAAGAGTCTCGTTCTTCCAGTTGTCAGTGCACTTTAGGAACTTAGGATGGAATAGATTCGCGTAAGCGTTCAGGTTTACTCCTTATTTGATTTGATTCCTTGTTACTTGTAGTATAATCTATCAAGGAAGAGGCTAACTAGTTCTGCCTACTTGTGCAATCAGCCGCTAGTCGTACAAAGTATAGGCTAAAAGGCTTCGTTTGACAATTTTTTTTTTTTGGTTTTCAGTTTTTAAAGAGCAGCTTAATTTTTTTTTTTATAAAAACAAGTGGGTGTTTGATAACCCCCTTTTTTTTTAGGTTTTTTTTTTTGGTGTTTGGTAACCCTTTTTATTTTGACTTTTTTTTTTTGGTGGTTTGCGGTGGTGGTGGTGGGGCGTAGCGGTGGTCGACGGTGGTGGTGGTGGTGGCCGACGGCCGGAGGTGGCTGCCGGCAGTCACCGGCGGTGGTGGCCGGCTGCCGGCAGTCTCCGGCGGTGGCTGCCGGCAGTCACCGGCAGTGATGGCCGGCGGCCGGAGGTAGCTGCCGGCCGTCTCCGGCGGTGGTCGCCGGCGGCCGGAGGTGGCTGCCGGCGGCCGGAGGTGGCTGCCGTGGTCGCCGGCGGCCGGAGGTGGTTGTCGGCAGTCTCCGGCGGTGGTCGCCTGAGGTGGCTGCCGGCGGCCGGCAGTCTCCGGCGGTGGTCGCCTGAGGTGGCTGCCGGTGGTGGGAGGGTGGTGGTGGTGGTCGAAAAAAAAAACCAGTTTTTGGAGTTTTTTTTTTACTCTGCAGTTTAAAAACTGGTTTTTTAAATTGAAAAAAAAATGGTTACCAAACGCTCCTTTTTTTTCAGTTTTTAAAACTGAAAAAAAAAGAGTGTCAAACGGGGCCTAAGACTCTGAGGGTCCGATTGGCAAACAGAATTGGAATTAAAATTGAGAATTATAATTCAATTCCAATTCCCCTAGAATTGGAATTGACTTGGAATTGAATAGAATTTGTAATTCCATTGATTGGTTAGTACAAAAAACTAAATTAAGAATTGAAATTGCTAAAGTAAAAAAAACAAGAGATAAATATCAAAACGGAAGTTTCATATTTTTCTTACTAAATATTACCGAACAACGCTCCCCCAGTTGCCCCGCCCTGCCCCAGTCTAGAGAACAAAAGAAAAGAGAAAGAAAAAAAATTACATATAAGATGACTTAAGTACATAATGAAATTGTGCACTTAAGTATAAATGACTTAAGCACAAAAGATTGAATTAAGAATTGAAATTGTTAAAGTCAAAAAATAAAAGATAAATATGCAAAACATAAGTTTTAAGTTTTTCTTATCAAATCATACTCCACGGAACCCCACCCAACAAGAGCCACCCAACAAGAGCAAAAGAAAAGGAAAGAAAATACACATACTATGACCACATATAAAAAGAAAAAATGAGTCCACTAAAATAAATGCACATATAACGACCAAGTATAAAATAAAAAAATGAGCTCATATTTTTTGTTCGTCAAAGATAATATCAGTCAATATTACCACATACCCAGCTCAAAAACATTCAACCAACAACCACCATAAATACACCATAACTCCTCAGAATGCACTACATATTACGTCGTTTCAATAAAAAATGGCTCCTAAAGAAAGAATATTTCTAATAAACAGTAGTAAGATATGATGAGATATACAATAATAACAAAATAGCTGCTAAAGAAATAACAGTTCATATAAGTAATTAGCTATTATATCAAACTCCTCGTCCACGCGTAGCTTGATACGCAGCGAACATGCCCTTTGCTAAATTTTCTCTAAATGTTGTCCATTCAAGCATAAGCTGGATAGATTTTATCACTTCCTCATTGCTCATGTCATCGGAATTTGAGCAGTTGCTAATTCTGCATCAACCTCAACTAATAATCTTGTTTCTTGTTCAATTTGCTCCTCTCGTATGAAATTGTGCAAAATGCAACATGCATTGACTATTCGAACCTAAATACAAACAAATGACAAAAGAAATCAGCATAGCTAAATTATATTGAGAAGCATCATTATAGTGAGTCATGTACCATCTTATTTCAACTTCTTTTACAGAGAACACCAAATTCTCTATATAATAAGCAGTTTCAACTTTCAAGAGAAATAAAAACAAAAGATGTACCCTCCACAGCCGCTGCCACACTTGCAGCCAGAACCGCAGTCACAGTTTCCTCCGCAGCAAGACATTTTCAAGCAAGAGAATGTATGGGAGAAGACTATAGTAGATATTGTATTCAAAAGAGTACTCGGGCTTGAGTTCTTTGATGAAGCCTGAGCTCAATTTATAGTGCAGCAGAGGAGAGGGGAGGTGGACTATCCACCCTACACGTGTATGGATCTCTCCTCCTCTCTTTAACTCTCCATGTCGCCAATCAAATAAGCTCATAGCAAGAATATCATAGACAAGCAAAGAGCATCATCTCACTCATCATATAGTGCCATAACTTTGAGTATACATAAACCGATTGACTCATTTTGTCATTGGTCTAGCTATCAAATCTCAGTAATGTAAAATATTCAAAGAGCTAACACATACATGACAAAATGAACACATCCATGACAAACTCAAAGTTTAGGCCCTTCTTTTAGACATATACTGACTCAACTAGTTATATAGAAGCAGTCAATGACTCGTGTTCGATCACTTGTATGATGAAGCCACTAGTTATAGGACATCCATAGTTACCATGTCCGTAATTATCAAAAATCTGCATTGTCCAATATGTCGTAGTTCGGTCTAAGCCAAAGCTAATGACTCTATGTGAGCAGGAAACTAAACCCTCAGCAAGCAACACCTCCACAAGTAAAAAATGTACCAATGATGCTACCCAACCTGACAGTCACGGGCATAGCGCTCTACACAGCGCTTCTATTGACATAGCCAAAGTCAATATTTCAGCATAGCGGATTCCCTTTGTTGGAACAAGTAAAAGAGCATGCCCTTATAGCTAAGAGTTATTTTGATTCCCCCCAGCAAAACAGGCTCCAAGCAACTTACTCCAAGAAAAAAACCAACATTTACCAACGATTTTGAAATATTTTTGGGGTGATACATATGTAATCTTCACATTGACCTTCCAAATTTCAAAGATCAAGCCTGGTTCTAGGTTGAAAGCCTGTAGGTGAGGTCTCTAAATGTTCTCAAAAGCAATTAAGACTTAGAGAATACTCGAACATTTCCAGATAAGCAAACCAACATTCTTCACCTGGACATTCAAGTGCACTGTTATGATACTCAATAGGAAATCCTCACCTATGAACCCAGGAAGACACCACTACAACCAAAGTCAGTAAGATACATTCCAAAGATAACTACGACTAGCATAAATTCAATGTGAACAGTTGTTGATAGCCAGCACCTTGCTCGTGTGAACTCAGTAGCTTAGTTTCAACTAATCACGCAACTGGAAGATAAACAAACCAAAACAAGCTCGAAGAACCTTTGATCCCTCTATCTAGAATTTAGTAACTTTCAGAATCCTTTTAAAACTCACATTGATTTTTCTAAAAAGTATTCAATTCTAATTAAATGTTAGCAAACTAAATTAGCAGTAAATTCAAGTCTCCAGCCTCTGTAGATTCAGTTATACTCGAGGATGCTCAACTAGACCTTGTCTACTACTTGGACTCACTATGTAATCCTATCCTACTATTCTGATTTGTTTAGGGCCTAAATCGAGCCCGCATGCGATCACACTACCTGCTCCTGCCACACTACCATCTATGACCCAAAACTCAAAATCAAGATCAATAACGAATTAAGATTCAAAATACATAGATACATACCACAACAAAGATCACGACACCAAAATCGCCGTCCCCACTGTAAAAAAAAAGTAGATCGTTGCCGGCGTCGCTGCCGTCAAAGCAGCAGATCTTGTCGCTGTCGCCGTCAAATAAGTGGAGCATAGCCACCACCGTATGCATAGTAAATTTCAGCTTCCATGGCGAGGTAGAATCAAGAGAGAAGGAAGAGAAGAACTGCCATGGTGAGGCTGCATCAGAAGAGGAAGGAAGAGTGTCGGGCAGAGGCTACGAGTGGAGTGAGAGAAACAGTGAGAAAATTATGGGCTGGAATTGCAAATTTGAGGTTGGATCTTAAGAATTGGACTGTGGGCTTTAAAGTATGTTTTTAATTTTATGGAATTGGGTATGAATTGTAATTCCAATTCCAAATAAGTCATCCAATCAACCGAATTATAATTCATAAGGTCTAATTCTGAAATTTACTTCAATTTCAAGGCTAATTCCGTGATCCAATCGGACCCCGAGGGATTTATGAAATTCTAAAATTTCAAAGTGTCGTCACTGACATGATATTTTAAGACCCCCGAGGCACGGTGAAGTTATCCACGAGTGTTTTCATCTTCTCTTTTTAACCAAAGAAAGGAAATTACATGCACTTCAGAGGATAGGTCCAGTAGCTACCTCGCTCGTGTAAGGTGCATACATTTAGTCAACAAAAGGCAGAGCCAGGAATATGGAATTTTTTCATGATAGCTGAGGATGATGTTCAAGTCGAGTGTGGTGTTGTACTGATTCGCTTCCCTAGAGTAAGGTTTAACTTAGTGTGTCTAATAGGAATATACTTGGTACATAAGCCCTTAAAAAAGGATGTCGTAGGGAACCGAGGGATTGATACTCTATATGATGGACAGCGGCCGGTA
Organism: Escallonia herrerae; assembly: GCA_033070095.1. Classification (NCBI taxonomy): domain Eukaryota; kingdom Viridiplantae; phylum Streptophyta; class Magnoliopsida; order Escalloniales; family Escalloniaceae; genus Escallonia; species Escallonia herrerae. Next base: position 264,745 of record JAVXUP010001159.1, on the reverse strand, counting down.
CCCCTTGTGGTGTAACTTGAATAGGGTGCGATCATATATATTGGGTGATTATCTGCTATTGATATGTGCTTGTCCAAACTCCTCACAAGAGTAATATGAGGCGCGTCAACACTGTTACGTGGTAGGTACTATATGAGCCATACTTGGTCCAGAGTGTGTGAGCTGTAGTGACCATGACAAACACGTCGGGCTTCATAGACAGAGGTGTCGGGACTCCGTGAACCAAGGGCCCGGTTGATTAAGGAATAGGTGGTCTACTTAGTGGGATCTAAGTGGTGCTTACAACTGAATCGAGAGCCTATAGATAGAACTTGAGTGATTGCAAAGTTGGCCTGAAGTTAAAAGTTGATTACAAGAAAAATGTATATCTATGAGGTGCAAGAGTATTTCCCACACTCTGAGCAGTAACAGACTCTATGTATCTTTTGTGGTAGCGATGACCATTGCATAGGCATCTTGGAGGCTAACGATTGTAAGTTGCAAAAGCTCATCAGCAGTTTAGGCTAGAACATTAGCGCTGGGGGCGTGACCTTGTTTTGCTCCGGTGAGGTGCCGTGTAACACTGGAGGCATCTTGCTCCTTTGAGTGTTGGTCTTCCAGGATCGGTTAGTTGACCCTTGGCTGTCTGTCTTGGCCCTAACCCCCAACCTTGCATTATAGAGGCACGACAGAATGTGGATCTCAGATGAAGAGTCAGTTATACCACGACGCATACCTCTAAGTGGGTCACCAAATTAATACCAAGAAATGATTTTGTAGTACACGTGAAGGTGAAACACCAGGACGACAGTCAGTGTCTAATGCAAATGTCAAATGTCAATGTATTCACCTGAATTTATAAGCTCTGGGATTTTTGAATGAGAATAGAAATGTTAGGTTGTTCTAAGTTTCGTGCAAATGAGTTCTCAAGTCTTTTAGAGTGACAGATTATGCTCACAAAGCGTGAAAGCTCGTCGGAGGTTTGCCACCCATATGCCGGTTTCCAAAGTGTCGTCATACTCACTTGATCTGTCGCACACATCTTCATCTCCACTTGGAGTTCTAACGTGCACAACGTTGGTGCGGTAAAGTAAGCCCTCTGTCCAACCACATGCCCTATATATTTTCTTGATCTCATGAAAGTGGCAAGAGACATAAAAAACCTGATAGTAGTGGGAAAACCGCGACCGAAATGCCAAAAAGACTTTAGTGTGATTCTATATGAAACCTCTTCCCATCTTAATGACTTGGAGATCATCATATTTGGAGGTGTCGGTGAGCATCGGTAATGCGACTATGAATGCACCACTATCGAGATTATCCTAGTGTTATGTAGTCACCCACTATGAAGGTAGTCTCCCGGAAGAAAGCCTACCCCTCCGCGTTTTGAAGCACTTGGAACTCTCTGAGATAGTGTTTGACGAAGGAGCGGCATAGCCTAGGAATCTTGCACATCACAAAGCATAAGTCAGACCATTTTGAAGACCAAGAAGAAGCACACATTGTCTGCTGAAGAGAACAACTGTTACGCTCAGTGGACGAATGCGGTGTCAGGACCCCGTGATGGTGTGACACAAGGTTCGCCAAACTGATGTGTTGTCGCCTGTTGGCGAATGACACAAATGCACGATGGACGAGTGTCACAGTGCATGGGTGTGATGATGCATGGATGCAAATTAAGGGCACGATAGTCGTGGGGTGTCCATGTGAGTAAGTATCCAAGGACATGGGCAATGCAAAGTAGGGTCAAGGACACGCACAAAAAGTGGAAAGACACCCTTGGATAAGGAGGGAGTAACTCCAGGAGGTCCCCTTGGCGGCACGAGCCCTATGCATATAGACTTGCTAGGTGACCTGCCAGGACGACACCTTTGGTCGAGCAACCTTTCAGAGCGCACACCCTTCGGCAGGGTGACCCTCTTGGCTTAGTCCTTTGACTTTTTTTATTGCAATTGCATGCACTTGAGGTAGGTGGTGCTCTCAGTTTCAAAATGGTTGACTTTGTTGACCAGGTCAACTGTAGCACGTAGTGACAAGTCATCAAAAATGGATCACGAACACGGCCACATGTGCGTAGCCAAAATTGCAAGCAACCAACAAATAAATCCACAGCTACAGGTGACGAAAGTCTATGGATGCCAAGGCGCCTGTCAATTTCATAGAAAATCTGCCTATCGAATCCACTTTTTTATTTATAAGACCTCAACCCATGAGAGTTGGCTCCCTGAGCTAACTGCTGTAAAAGCTAGAAATTCATATAGCTAATGATTGAAAGAAAAAAAAAATTCCTTAATATGTGTTTTATGATTGAGCTTGCCCACTCCAAAAATTAGTGAAAAACATCAAACCTTATTATCTCCAGACTCTTTTTTTTTAAGAGTAGAGTAACCATTAATTTCCTACGATGTTATTTCTAAGGTTTAATTTTGCTTAATCATGTTTTCATCATCCTGCACGCATTAAACTTTAACATCGGTGATAAATGCCCGTTTCATGATTCATGTTTGTCAAAGACGCGCACACAATAATGAGGTAGTAAGGTTTAAATCGTTTGACTCGATTCAAGACGGGGTAGGAAGAAACTGTAACTAAAAACTTCATATATCACTTAACTTCTTTGTTTGGTTAGCAAATTCGTTGCATTCCTTTTCATATTTCTGAATTTGTTGAAAAGATTCCATTTTGAAAATTATATAATAACACAAATTTATTTTCTGGTTAGAAATTTTGGGTTTGACATTCAAATTAAGTTGTTTTTTTATTACCAAATGCAAATTACCACATATCCATCTATGCACAAACCCACACTCCCCTTTGTTTCCCTTTTATCCACAAACTCCCACATACAAAACTCCTACCTCTTTACTTACCATCTGCATGCAACCCCCGACCCTAACCCCCGCTTGCCTCGTCACAACTCCACACACAAAAATTCTCCTTTCCCCTTTCTTGTTTTTTTCTCTCACTATCTTCGCATAACCCCCCTCCAAATACAACAAAATTCCAAATGTGGCGAAGTTGTCATGTTCTCCTTAGTTGGGCCTGGTATTTTTCCAGCACACGTGGCTAGAAATATTAGATTATCTCATTCAGGATTTCTATCCAAGGAGAATTTTACTCTTTCTTTGATTGAATTTATTAGACAAAATAGGAATATATATATATATATATATATATATATGCTAAAAAAGTTTCCGTCAATAAATTGCAGGAGTGGAAAATTTTCTTTTCTTTGTATAGAAGTTTTTCTAATTAAAATGCATTGGAACCTTAGATGCTTAAAAATTGCCCATGTGAAATAAAGCAATTACGCTTCAAATGTAATTAACGTCCGATTTATGTTACACTTCCCAAAACTCATATTTTTAGTTTTATAGTAGTGCAAATATATGTTTTGTTGTGCTTCATTTGAGGAATTATAAAGCTTGTTGAGGACGCGTGGCACAAAATATCATCAACTAATTTAATGCCACATTAAAGATTTTGAAACCTCTTATATGTTGTTTGAATACCACTTTACCTACATTTAGATGGGATGAATTCCAAAAAAAATACATGCATAAAGTTGGTAATAGTGGTTGAACTTGGTGGTTTTTAAAACGGGTTTGTGTTGACAAAGCCGTGGTTTTTAGATTTCGTTTTCGAAAAAATAAAAACCAAAACTTGTTGTGGCCTTTGGTAAAGCAGTCTTTGTTTTGAGTTTTCTTTCCTCATTCTTTTTTTCCATTTTTCCTAATAATGTTATCTTCTTCTCTAACAAAACCCTCCAGCCACGTCCACCGCATCAACCACCGCATCAACACTACCACCAAACTCGCAGCAGTAGCACCCCCCCTTCAATCAAATCACACCCCCACATCACCCCATATCAAACTAAATCATAACACAACCACCACATTGAGTGTGATTAGCAAAAATTGCGGGCATGGTAGAGGTGATGACGGCGACTGCAATGTCTAATTTGACTGACAACGGTTGGGCAGAACAGATCTACAATGATGTTTGTCAGGTGGAGCAGATCTACGATGGTGGGTAGATCTGAGACGATGCAATGGCGACGCGGGGTAGGATTGTGAGTGGCAACGACGGTGGGATGGCGTTGCTGGTCTCGATGGTGGCCGTGGGTGTGTGCGGTCAGCGGTGCTGGGTTGTGGCATTGGCGATAGTAGTGGAACGTTGGCAATGGTTATGGTGTCAAGGGCAGTGGCCGGCAGTGGCCAGCAGTGGTGTGTAATGGTGAAAATGGTAGTGGTCGTGGGTCATGGTGATGGCTGCAGGTCTGGTGGTCGTGGTGGTGCTCTATGTGTGATGGGGGTTTTGTTGTAATGATGTTTAATTTTTTTTTGCTTCTAACAAAGTTTGAAGATTAGATCTCAAAATAAAAATCAAAACTGAAAACCCAAAACTCCAAAATAGAGTTTTCAAAAATAGTCCCGTCTTAAAAAATGATTTTCAAAACTGAAGGAGAAAAAATAAAAACAAAAAAAATTTGTTCAGTGCTACCATAATTTGAGAACGGTAAGCAATTCAAACAATGAAAGTCTTAGGCTTCGTTTGACAAAATTTTTTTTTTGGTTTTCAGTTTTTAAAGAGCAGTTTTTTAAAGAGCAGCTTAATTTTTTTTTTTATAAAAACAAGTGAGTGTTTGATAACCCCTTTTTTTTTTGAGGTTTTTTTTTTTGGTGTTTGGTAACCCTTTTTATTTTGACTTTTTTTTTTTGGTGATTTGCGGTGGCGGTGGTGGGGCGTAGCGGTGGTCGACGGTGGTGGTGGTGGTGGCGGTGGCCGACGGCCGGAGGTTGCTGCCGGCAGTCACCGGCGGTGGTGGCCGGCGGCAGGAGGTGGCTGCCGGCAGTCTCCGGTGGTGGTGGCCGGCGGCCGGAGGTGGCTACCGGCAGTCTCCGGCGGTGGTTGCCGGCGGCCGGAGGTGGCTGCCGGCGGCCGGCAGTCTCCGGCGGTGGTCGCCTGAGGTGGCTGCCGACGGTGGGAGGGTGGTGGTGGTGGTCGAAAAAAAAAACCAAAAGTGAAAAAAAAATCAGTTTTTGGAGTTTTTTTTTTACTCTGCAGTTTAAAAACTGGTTTTTTAAATTGAAAAAAAAATGGTTACCAAACGCTCTTTTTTTTTCAAATTTTAAAACTGAAAAAAAAAAGAGAAAAAAAAAGAGTGTCAAACGGGGCCTTAAACTATTAAGTTGAAAACAGAGAAAATAAACATAGCGTTACTCTTTAAAAAAAATTAAAAGCTGACCGGTCTTCCTAAACAATAAATATGGCATGGAATTTCATATCCATGCACTTGATCCTAGGTTCTCATTGAAATTCAACACTGTTGTTGCATGGTTTGACGCGTTTTGGGCTAGTAATCAGGAGACATGAATGTAATTCATAAGCAAGTTGGCTCTCAAGCTCACTACACTACAAATTTTGAACAATTCCCCTTTATTAATCGCATTTAGTTTGACTAATTTAGGTTTTTGTCTGTTACTACTACATTTGACTAGTTTAGCTAGAGCCCTAACTTCAAAGCTCTTACTCTAATGAACACTCAGACTCAAGTCGTTTTTTGGTTTATCGGCCATGAAAAGTCACTTAGGCCTAGGCTATACCCTATATGTGGGAGAAACTGAGCTTAAATCTCTTTCAAACTTCCCAAGACACAACTGTAATAGATATAAATTTTATATCACTTTTATCTGATATTAAAATTTATCGATTCAAGTCCAACAAGACAATTCATAAATTAATTCATCACAGGCTAATTCACCAACGTGCTAGATCCACTCGAAAGAAGTTTGTCCACGCGTGAGGAGCTTGTTGATGAGATATATACATCGCACATCAGACAATAATAAGTAGCACTTCCATATATAAGCTTTCTGAATATCTCCCCTCATTTTTAATTTATTTTGAGTTAGGTACTTTCACAACTACTTTATCATGAAACAATCTATACTACAAATATTTTGTTACTGTAATTAAATTTTTGTAGTGATGATTCTTTTACTTCAACAGCAAAAGAATCCGAACCCTTTATCATCTAATCAGATACCTACCAAAAGAAGTCTTGGTTGACTTCTTTAATACTCAAATAAGACCCACCCTATATTCGACCAAGCATGTAGGTACAAGAGATTGATTAAAACGGTAGTCTTAAAAAAATGAACATAAAATGTGCAAAATTAAGTTTGACTTGGTTTAATCAATGTATATTAGCATGTCAAAGCATAATCCAACTGGCTTTGTTTTGACTTATCTGTTTGGTACTTGATAATTTAAAATTTCAAGTAGGAGGCTTCCTTCCTCGAATGCGCACGGCATCACTACCATGTTTATTAAAAAAAATCATTACTATATTAATTCCTGTCTCATGATCAAATAGTTATTTTATATAAGCCTTACACAATACTTATTGTTAATTTGAGTCAATAATGCCTAGTATCGCGAATCTGAAGTAGTAGTAGTTACTAGTTAATAATTATATATTAGGTACGTAGCACGTAGCACGTACATGCATGCGTACGTCTAATTATTCTGAGGCACGTGTTAGCAGTTGCTTTCATTTGTTTGCGATATTATATGCTTTAACTTTTAAAAGAACTCTACAATTACTAGTTAGTTATCCATGCGATCGGCGCGTAGGTACTTTCCAATATTACCAAAAACGTAAGATTAATAAATAAATAAGAAATATTTTTTATGAAATTGTTACAAGAATATCGTGCACAGAGAAAAATCAAGTTAACTTCCGGTATTAATCACATTTCTTTTGCCATGATTTTGGATGAAAGTTACTATATTTCATTTTTTACATTTCTCAGGAGGTCGCATTTGTTTACAAATTTCAAAGTCAATTGCGGTAGAAGTAATGTAATTTTGCCATACATGATAAAACTCATCATTAAATGCAAAATGTTGAAATCCATGTCATCATGTATTGTTTACATTTTCTTGCTATGTATAAAATTGTATAAAATGATTCTTGCTATGTATAAAATTGTACCATATGCCGATGATTTTATGCATCACTGGTGATCTTAAGGATGTCACTTCAAACTAAACAAGAAGTATCATAGAAATATGATCTTGGAATGATAATACACATTCTGAATACATCAATCTTAGATAACTTCAATACTACAACCCAATTTCGTCCCTATAAGCTCACCCTTTTTGTTGCTCTTCAAATGGCTAGTGCCAAATTGAGAGTTATGTTATCTCACTGCATATGTCTGCCCTCTTTTTTTTTGTCTCGAGCACCATTATTGTTTTAATTCAAACTAATATTTCAAAAGCATTAGAGTTGTGTATTATCACCTTTATTTGAGGCTTCAACTTGGCCCAGTTGGATGGGCCCAAGGGCTAGACCATGCCCAGCCCACACTAAAAAACTGGTGTCCATGTCCAGCCCAGTCCAGCTATCTATGAGCCGAATAATGTTTGTCCATGCTAAGCCAATGAAAATAGTTATTTTTCCCTTAATTTTAAGCGCGCGCACACACACACACACACATATATAGCCAAATCAAATAATTAGTCATGATAATAAAGTGTGAAAATAGAATTTTAGGAAAAATTAAAAGAAAAGAAAATACAAGAGTCTTGAAAGAATAAAAAATCTAATCTTACTATAAGAAACAAAGCAAAAAAAAAAAGGGGAAGTCTTTAAAGGTCTCCAAATCCGTGTCATTTGAGGATTTTAAAGACTAATGAAGAATAAAAATATCTTGCATACATAATATATACATACATAAAATATATCTATATATAAATATGGGGGCCGATCCCAATCTACTGATGGAGAAAACCTTATTTCTCCAACTGTCTTGCGGCCATCCATGTGTAATCGTGGAGGGCTGAGATAATTTTTTTATTAACAATTTTTGCTTAACCACCCCTAAGAGGAGCAATTAACGCTTTTTCCAGAAATGACCTCACAAATGTCTTCTCTCTCTTCTGTCTTCACAGAAGTGTCTTTATCTCTGTCTCTCTCATTTTCTCTCTTTTCCCCTTCCATACCCATTGATGCTACCACCGAGGTCATCACCCAAGCTACAACCATTCCATTGCCACCACCGAGATCGTATGATCTGATGACACCAATGGGATGATGAAGGTGCTGTGGCCGACAATACATTTGGTTGTGGTTAGCAGATCCAATTGCTAGGGTGGTGGTACATAATGATTTCACGGTTAAGATGGTGATGGCCATTTCACAGCAGGATGGCGCTCGGGGATTCGATGGTGAAATGGGTTATGGTGTCTAACGGTGGTCGATCTGATGTGAGGAGCAGCGATGCGTGACCATTTCACGATAATGGGCATGATGGTGGTGGTGGTGCATGAATCATGGTGGTAGTAAAGGTGATGGTGGTAGTGGTAGTGGTTATGCATTGAAGATGTTTGTGATTGCCTGATGGTGGTAGTGTAATGACAGTAATGATAGTGCTGAGCAATTCCACGGCAATAGGTATTGTTGAAATGATTTAATACGCTACCATGTAACACGTAGTGAGTTCAGAAACATAGCGTATGAAGTCTCCAAATATTCTGACGATGGATCCTTGTTGTTACGAGCCTCCAACAAGCTTGATTTTTTTCGCAGGTACGAAAACGGCTACTAGAGTCGAGTTCTTCATCCACGAATCAAATCCCAGAGCTTAGTGATTGCTCCAGAGAGAGTGCTATATAGAGAGGGTTATTGCTATGACTTGTGACTTATTGGGATATCTCTAGCCTTTATATAGAGATACAATTAGAGACTGGCTTTACCTCAAACTCTTAGGAGATAAAAATTGTATTTATTTCAAACACTTAAGATATAAATATTCTCTAAATAACTGTATTTATCCAAACTAACAAATGCACATTATCTGTTAGTGGGAGGATAATGGGTCCATTGACCCAATTTATTAACAGCTCCCACTCGCCCATACACAAGGCAAATAAATTGTATAGTCTCTCTTTATCTCTCATCCACTCATCTCCTCATACAGGAAATGAAATGTGCGACCTACGAGAAAGGATGTCCAGTTGAAGAGTATTGTATTAAGTTATCACCAAACTAACACAATACATCACTCCCAATAAATCTCGTATGTACCCCAGATAGTTCAATTACACCAGATTAAACACTCTCAAATCCCTCATAGTGAGCAGTGTTAAACCTCTCATATGTTATGTATTCATGACTCATATCGAAACAAAAATCGACAAAGTCGCCCGGGCTATGAATCACACAACATGGTGTAATATTGAACTTTCTTCCCAAAGCCCTCATGTCATTCCAATTAGACCCAACCGCTTTCCTAGACATGCCCCGCGAGACCGCATCATCCATGATCCAAGGGTACATGCTAAAGTAGCGACATTGAGTATCCTCTTCATGACATAGTCTAAGGTGAAAAGGGTACCATATAGGATCAAAAATATTTCGATCCAAGTGGCTCACACAGTGACGAAGCAGGGATTCATTCGTCACTCCACTGTCGGTCTGCATTTAGCACATGCAGTATGATTTGCATGCTATGGCGTAACCCGCAAGGGCGTGTCACATAAATGTATAATAAAATACGCCATACGAATCTGGGTCTAGTCGCTATACAAGCGCCTAACCTGAGTTTTTCAGCCCAGTCACTCTCATAGTGCCTGCCTGAAATCTCACATTCGGCTGTAAGCAGGCTACATAGAGTTGTGGAGATACTCTATGATCGACCTATCTTTTTAGGTCTCATCTTAGCTCCAACTAAGGCGACATGTTTGCATTACAAGCTGTATCATCTTATTCGCCCACTTGGCGCCTAAGACAATTATGTCTCATCTTGCTCGCTATCTTAGCGCCAAGGTGAATTACCCGTGTGAGTGGGTCAATTCAAGCCTGGTGACACTCTCAACAAGGATGTATATGTAATCACAAAGATTATCCATTCATTCCAAAATAAACTCAAATCAAGGAATGAAAATTTAATGTAATAAATAATGTCAAGTACATAAGATGCCATAAACATATCAAACCCTACGTAGTCCTATACTCCTAATGTGAGAAAGGAAAACATCTCTAGCAATAGGCTTGGTCAAAGGATCAGCCACCATTCTGTCAGTAGGTATATGCTTTGTGGTCACCTCTCCTTGCGCAACTAAAGTTCTAATGAAGTGATAACGAAGGCCTATGTGTTTGGCCTTCCCATAATATTTGGGGTCCTTTACAAAATCTAGGGCAGCTGTATTGTCACAGTGAACAGTGACAGACTCATCTGCATGAGCTGTAACCCCTAGAGCCTGTAAGAATGACCTCAACCAAACAGCTTCCTGGACTGCTGCTGAACAAGCAACATACTCCGACTCCATCGTGGATAGGGCGATGCAAGTTTGTTTCTTGCTACACCAAGAGATAGCTCCACCTCCTAGTATGAATGCATTACCTGAAGTGGATCTGCGTTCATCTTTATCAGCGCCCCAATCAGCATCGCTGTATCCTCTCAATCTCAAGTCTCCACCATGATAGCACAGGACGAGATCAGCGGTTCCACGTAAGTATCGAAGAATCCTCTTCACCGCATTCCAATGAGCGGGTCCAGGATTACTCTGATAACAACTCACCATTCCAACGGCAAAGCAGATGTCTGGACGCGTACATCAGACTCCCAACTGCAGCCGCGTAAGGCACTTTGGACATCCGATTCTTTTCCTCATCATTCTTTGGGCATTGGTCTGTGCTTAAAGTACACGCCTTGTCCATTGGAGTGTCTATGGGTTTTGAGTTATGCATACGGAATCGTTCAATGACCTTCTTGATATATGTCTCTTGAGACAAACCGAGAAGTCTCTTTGGACGATCACGTATGATTTTAACCCCGAGCACATAATTAGCTTCTCCCATGTCCTTCATCTCAAAAGTTGAGGACAGCCACTGCTTAGTGGCGACAATGGAACTCATGTCATTCCCAGCTAAAAGAATGTCATCCACATACAAAGAAAGGATCAGAATATTTTTCTTGGATTGTTTTACGTAAACGCAATGGTCTTGTTCAATCATTTCAAAACCTATAGAGGTAATGGCATGATGAAACCTAAAGTACCACTGCCTAGACGATTGTTTGAGACCATATATAGAACGTTTGAGCCGGCAAACTTTGCGCTCATGTCCATTGACTTCAAAACCCTCAGGTTGAGCCATATAAATCTCTTCGTCTAGTTCTCCATTGAGAAACGCAGTCTTAACATCCATATAAAAAAGTTCTAAATCATGCTGGGCGACAATAGCTAGGATCAGGCGAATTAAGCAAATCTCACCACTGGGGAGAATGTGTCTTCATAGTCCACACCCCGCTGTTGGGTATAGCCTTTCGCCACAAGACGTGCCTTATACTTGTCAATTGACCTATCTGCCTTGCGCTTGACTTTTAAAACCCACTTGTTTCCAACAGTCTTGCGTCCTGGCAGAAGGTCAACCAACTTCCAGACCTGATTCTTCTCCATTGAGCTCAACTCATCTTTTATTACAGCCATCCACTCATTACTAGCAGGTGAAGATAAGGCTACTTCCACAGAAGTGGTCTCATCTTCATCAGTTGGAGTACACATAAGAATTTCACCGTCAATCTCAAAACGACGACGTGGAACTCTTCCTTGTGCACCTCTACGCAGTTGAGAATCTTGTTGACCTGATGGTCCTGATGGTGTGCTCCCACTGTCTAGGATGCTCCCACTAGGTTGAAGATCACTTATACTATCTTCAGCGACAACAGGATGAAGAACTAATCCCCCACCTTCGCTTGAAGATGGTAAAGTGGCTTCAACTTCCTCTAACTCATAGAGGTCAAGATTCTTACTTGCGTCTCCAATGGTAGGAAATCATTCTCTATGAAATCGACATCATGAGACTCTATTTCAGTTTTTCCACCATTTGGATGTTCACCATACATCACATAGCCTTCAGAGTTTTCAGAATGCCTCAAGAAGATACTCTTTTTAGCTCTAGGCCCTAGTTTTCCATACTTATGAGAAGTACTGTGAACATAACCTGCTGAGCCCCATGGGCGCAAGTTATCCAAATTTGGCTTTTGGCCATTCCAAAGCTCATATGGGGTGGATTTGACTGATTGTGAAGGCACTCGATTAAGTATATAGGCTGCAGTCAAAAGAGCATCCCCCAAAAAGATATTGGGAGGTTTGCTTGCGTCATCATAGACCTAACCATGTATAACAATGTTCTATTCCTTCTTTCCGTAATGCCATTTTGTTGTGGAGTATTAGGAATAGTAAGTTGACTGCGTATCCCTTTTTCCAAACAAAACTTCTTGAAGTGATCTGACAAATATTTGCGTCCTCGGTCAGTGCGAAGAGTTTTTAAATTCTTCTCTTTCTGATTCTCAACCTTAGCTACAAAGCGTTTGAAACAGTCCAAAGCTTCATAGCGGTGAGATATCAGATACACATAATCATATCGCGTATAATCGTCTATCAGTGTAAGAAAATAAGAGGCGTCATGGCATGCCTTTACACTCATAGGTCCGCATATGTCAGAGTGAACTAGCTCAAGTGGTTGAGTTGCTCTCACAGCCTTTCCAAAAGGCTTCCTGCATGCTTTACCGGCCAAACAAGCCTCACATGTTTGTAGATTGACTCTTACGAGTGGGCCCAAAAGGCCTTCTCTACCCAAACGAGTCATTCTATCTTGGCCTATGTGGCTCAGTCTTGCATGCCAGGTGGTAGAATCATTCACAATATTATCATTCATAACATAAGAATAAGAGGACTGAGAATCATTTAAATCCAATTGAAAAAGACTATCCATGCGAAAACCATGTCCGAACAAAACATCATCCAAAAAGATGTCCAACTTATTATCCTTAAAAATAAAGTAAAAACCAATGTCTAATAAAGCAGTAACTGAAAGTAGATTAAGCCGAACAGTGGGTGCATATCGCACATCCTCAAGAATCAATGTGTGCCCAGTGCACAACTTGAGCTGGTAAGAACCAACCCCTAGCACTTCTTCGGAGCTATTGTTTCCCATGAAGATGTGTTTGCTATCCACTGAAATCCGGTGATAATCTACAAACCCCTCTCGATCACGTGCTACATGTTTTGTTGCACCTGTATCCACAAACCACACAGGTTGGGAATGAGCAACCATCACATGTGAGGAAACATATAACTGAGAGAGAGATTCTGAAAGTACCTTCTTCGGCTCAGTGCAATCATGAGCGAAGTGTCCTTTCTGTTGACAGTTGAAGCATTTAACTTTAGACAAATCCTTTTTCCCACCACGTTTTCCTCTCTTGCGTTTCTTCATTTTTCTTTCCTTTGGCGCAGAAGTGCTAGCCTCGTCTTTCTTACCTTTCTTACTTTGTCTTTCGCGCTTGCCATTTGCATTGCGCGATCCCCCTTGGGCGACATAAGCAAGGGTCTTGTCAGCATCTCGAGTCTCGTCCTCAAGGATGACATGCTGTGAAACATCAGAAAAGTTCTTGATGTTTTCACTGTGGGTCAATATATGTTTCATATTGGCCCATGAGGCAGGAAGGGACCTTATGACAGTTCTTACTTGCTACTCATCTGTGAGCGCATGGCCAGCATCCCTCAGCTTACCAATCATATTGGACATCATCCTTAGATGTTCACTCATGGTATGTTTAGGGTCTTTTGTGTACTCCTCAAACTTAATCACAAGGCTACAAAGCCGCGTAGTTGAGGTTCCACCAAAAGAGAACTTGAGCTGCTCCCATAAAGCTTTGCAAGTTGGAAGTTCATCATACTTCCCGATTAGATCATTTTGCAAGCTGCTCAACAAGGTGTAGCGCGCACTACGATCTTTCTAATTCTATTTCTGGTAGGCAGTGTGGTCTATTAGGGGTTGCGCCTCAGTTGGCGCGACCATCTCCTTGGTCAAGTGCTCCTCGAGCTCTTGTTCGTTCAGCATGAATTTCATCTTTTTGTGCCAAACGTCATAATTATCTTCGTTAAGTTTCTCACCCTTAACGAGATCAGCTATGACATTCTTGGTGACCATTATATTCACTACATTAGATTGCGTAAGGAAAAGACATTAATTATACATCCTTCTATTTATTTCAAAAAATTCAAATGAAAAACATAATCCTTCCTCACATCATGAAATCAAAAATTTGCTAAGCTCGTAATCATCTCCCATGTATGTGAGTTAGGAAATATATTTTTCAAGTAATTTTTCGCAATAAATTTCATCATTATATAAGCCACAATATAATAAATCATCAACATGATAATTTAGAACAGTATAAAATTGCACCACGCAATTAAGTGTGCAAGGACTCCATTGAGCCCTATTGGCATTCTAATAACTTATGCTAAGAAAATTCTGACTTGAATAATGTGTGTGCAAAATTACATCCACGTACAAGGCTTTCTGAAAATATACAGGGAAATAGCAAAATACAACATCTTTGAGAATCCTACTACAAACTACTCCAATAAAACAAATGGAGATGCCGCACAACACATTATTCTCAAAAGAATTTTCTTAAAACAAAAGTAAACACATAAAACATAAGTTTCTTTAGAATGCCAATCTAATATCCATCCATTTAACCTAAAACTAGCATGCTCAAATAACAAGTTAAAGAGTAATTAAATGGATGAATAGGCCACATTCTCGTTGCAAGGAAAACGGGCGTGAATGCCTTGAAATTGGGTTTGAAAAGGGTGGGCTTACCAAAGCCCAACAAATATACCTCAACAAAAGCATATTTAAACCATAAGTCTAATCAAGGCAAAAAATAATACATAATTTATCTATGTCATATAGCTCTCAAAAAAATATTTATTTCTGCGTACAAAGTGCAAAAATTAATATTTGAGCATTATTCGTATTTTTTAGAACACAAAAGTACCACAAAAAATATTTCTAAATGGCTAAAAAAATGAGAGATAAATTTTAAAAAATTGACAAACAGTGAATTTAACCTTACTATACCCTCTGGAATTATAGAAAAAATTCTGTGTGTATGAAATAAATTTTCAAAGCTAATTTCTATACAAAAAATCGTTTAAAAATTAAACAGAATACACACAGAGGGTATAAAGGTAAGTTTAACACTACAGAAAAAATTAAAAAATAAGCCGAACCACCACTCGCTGGCGGTGACGAAGACCGGCCAGAAAATAGGCCTCACGCGCTGCCACGCGCCGACATGCACGTGGGGAGCGTGGGCGGACTCTGCGCGTGGCGCGTGGGCGCGGCTGTGGCTCGGCTTTAGCGCGTGGCGTGCATGGCGTGCACTGTTCATCTTCTTCTTTACAACCCTTATTTGCATAGCCGCCGCCTTGTCATGAGGCTATTTTTCGAAGGCCATGTTTCTCTCGTTTTTAGGCCAAATAATGCGTGCCATATATCATTGAAAAGCTTATGCGACATAGATTAATTATGTACCAACCAATCATGATAAAAAAATGTATATCATGCTCCGAATTTGAGTCCCAAAACTCGAAAAACACAGTTTTCTTGAAAAATAAAATCGTGATCTATCATGCATAAAAAAATCACGAAATATTACGGAGTTCATCCTCAACCATAGGAGAACAAAACCATATAATTATTTTTCAGAAAAAAAACATGCTAAAAAAATTTCAAATTTTAATAATGGGTCTCATTCATGTATCCGAAAAAAATCACAACATGCACATAATTTATTCTAGCATGTTAAAGGCAAATCAACAAGTAATCATGCTCTGATACCAATGTTGAAACAATTTAATGCGCTACCACGTAACACGTAGTGGGTTCAGAAACATACCGTATGAAGTCTCCGAATATTCCGACGATGGATCATTGTTGTTAGGAGCCTCCAACACGCTTGATTTTTTTCGTAGGTACAAAAACGGCTACTAGAGTCGAGTTCTTCGTCCACGAACCAAATCCAAGAGCTTAGTGATTGCTCTAAAGAGAGTGCTATTTAGAGAGGGTTATTGCTATGACTTGTGACTTATTGGGATATCTCTAGCCTTTATATAGATATACAATTAGAGACTGGCTTTACCTCAAACTCTTAGGAAATAAAGATTGTATTTATCTCAAACACTTAAGAGATAAATATTCTCTAAATAACTGTATTTATCCAAACTAATAAATGCACATTATCTGTTAGTGGGCGGATAATGGGTCCATTGACCCAATTTATTAACAGGTATGATGTTAGTGGTGGTGGGAACATGATGGTGGTAGACAGTGGTGGTGGTTGTGCATATATGATGGTGGTACTAACGGCATTGTCAGTATGATGCCTGTAGCACTTCCTGGATTTATTCTAATTTGCATGCATTTGTACTAATTTATGATTCCTGGGAAATTGATATAACATTAGACATTTTTTGGGTAGGAATTCCGGTAGAGGAATGAGGTTGGGAAAACTTGGTAGTGCCGAGATGGTTGTGGGTGAAATAGGCTGATTAAGGCGGTGGAAAGATTGGTGTTTATAGTGGTGGTTGTGGGAAGTTTGGTGGCGGTTGATGGCCATGCGAGTTGGCGGCTATTAACAGTTTAGGTGGACTCGTGAAGGGGTTATGGTGGTGTTAGAGTTCATGGTTGTGAGGGAAGTCTGGAGATGGAGAGAGACATAAAGACAAAGATAGAGAGGAATGGCCGGGGAGAGGTTGAAGATGGAGACAAAGATAGGAACAATTGTGTCCTAAGTGTCATATTTACTGACCACTCCTCTTAGGGGCAGTTACCTGAGGTGATTGATTAAAAAAATAGATCTCAGTCGTCCACTATCACACGTGGATGGCCAGATGAGAGTTGGAGAAATAAGGTTTTCTCCAACAATAGATAGGGATCAGCCTTTATAAATATGTATTTATATGTATGTATGTGCGTATATATATACGTGTATGTGTGTGTGGAGAGAGAGACACGTACAACACACACACACACACACACGCACACACACACACACACACACACACATATATATATAGTTTAATCATATAAAAGTTGAATGGGATGGGCAGGTCTTTTAAACCCTTTACGCATGCCTAGCCATTTTTTTACAGGCTCAAAATTTATGTCACTTCCACCATGGTCTCTATAGAAGTAAGCCCACACGCCCATATCTTTATGAGCTGGCACGTATTGCACAGCCCAAGTTGTACCCTTACCTTTCTTAGACCTAATTAATCTCGCTTACTTTGACATAAAGTATCTAACTTAGATCGCTTTCAAACAACACATGCTTTTCAATTTTACATTCTTCTTACTTATATTTTGCACGAAACTCAAATCTGGTGACAATGCCAAACGTTTTGTCTAAACTAATCTTTTAGCCTCAACAATCTTAAAATATTTGTGCAATAGCTACATTTATCTTTCTTTTTTATTCCGTTAGATTTTCACGTTTGAGGGCCTTACATCCAAAATTAGTGTTGATCCACACATTAATCTTATTCATTAAATAAAATCCTTACTAGGACAAAAAAGTATCAAATCCATCTAAGACGCTACGTTAATCCATCTAATTGGCCAAGAATGTGGTGATCTGGTTTTCCTTTGAGCCAACTTCGCCAGATTCTCGGCTTTTGCAACTAGGCCGGAACCCGCTGTTAACTCACGGTATTTCTCATACCTCACGATCGCACAGTGTTCAAAACTTGGGTTGGATGACCTTAAGCCCTTTTATTTATGCATATATAGATAATTACCAGCGTTGTTTGATTTTGCTCTTTTGTCTTGCCATAGATTAATGAAACTTTAGATGTAACAAAGAATTTTCCATTTTATAACTTCGGCTAACAACACCGATAAAAGATTACCCTAACAAACAGTTGATAAGAAAAACAATCAGTAACTAATGGTTGGGGTAGTAGGCGGTATCAGAGGGCACGTATATTAAGAATTTTAGGTCATATGGGTAAACCCAAAAATACTTAGATTATTAATGGGGATCTGATGTCATTTTGGTCAATTTGTTCGTTAAAATTACAGAAATAAGGGAAGTGATTTTGAGTTTTACTTTTTACCATTTGAGTTCCACTGTCAACTCTAAAGGTCTTAAAATATCACTCTATAGCCAATTAAAATGATAAAAGTAGAACTAATATAACTAACGTGAGCTCAAATATCAATTTTTAAGTTTCAGATATCCTTTTACATTTGGTGCCCACTTTGAAAATAGTTTCTAGCTCTGCCATAACACCTATGTCCCCTTTCCTTTTTATTTTTATATTCCATTTACAAGAAGAAAAGTGTAAATTGTCCCTACGGCCCTCCGATGTAGTCATGTCTAGTATGCGCTACCAAAACACTCACGCGCGCACACAAGTGCACATGTGTGGGCGTGCCAATTTGCTATTAATTTTTATATGAATAAAAAGCAAACAAAATTATGCTTGAAAGTTATTTACTACATTTTCTTGGATTGGATTTGCTTTTTGGTGTTGCCCAAGTGACACCCTTGTAATATGATCTCTTTTCAGGTAAACATATAACGAACTTTAGAGCTATTTTTATCAGAGTCATGTTATCCACCAGGATCAATTAATTTTCAAAGTATGACAATTTGAATATTTTCATATCTGAATGCCAAGTTCATTTTGACAAATTGCCTCCGATAAAGCCGAAAGGTCTAACTCAAATTGTTAGGCATCCCGTCATACCTTAATGATATCTAACTTGTTTTTAAATATTTTTATTCCAAAAAATAAAATACATATAAAGGCAAAAAAAAACCTAAGCCAAACCTATATTTGGTTTGAATTTGACAATGGGGATCGAATGGCCTATGTACTCAACCGGACAAGTCGAGATCAAAATGTATCAAAACCTCATAGTTTGACCGAACTTATGGTTGGTAACCTAAATCTCGGTCGGTACCTAATTCAATTTTACTTCTTCAAGTTAAATGTTTTAAGAACTCTTACTGGGCTAGAAGTCTAATATGAACAGAAGTCTAATCCTATCAGAATTTAGGTCTAACCAACTTCTTGTAGTAACAGGTTTAGAAACCCTTTTTTTCTTTTTTTTTTCAGAGACCAAAATTTGGTCGAGGGGAAGGGATTAAACTATGACTCTTTTAAGCTACTCTATGGAAAAACGATGACAAGGATAGAAGTTTAAACCTTTTGATTTGATCTGCATTGATTGCTTAACTGACGACTCGGGATTCTCCATGATGCTATGAAGTGACCACACTTACGAACTCAAACTAAGGGAGAAAGTCTGATCTTCTAATCTCTCTCTCTCTCTCTCTCTTATTAGTCTAAGCTCTCACAAAAATCACAGCCTTTCGGAGATTTTTCTCTCCTCGTCTGACTCCCTTCTTTGGATAGCCAGCGAGCCTTTTCACAGGCCTGGGCAGTAGAAATGCTGGAAGGAGACCACTTGGTCGGGTTTATAACCTCTAAGAGATAAGGTTGAAATAGACTGAAGGAGACCTAAACGACTTCACAGCCGGTTCAAAAGGAGAAACCGCCAAAACACATAGGTGAACCGACTGATTCAAAGGGAGAAATGATCGAAACTCATAGGTGAACCGGCCGGTTTAGTCGAAACTGGGCAGTTCTCTTCCCTTACCTAGTTTAGTTTTAACCAACTCTAGAGGGAAAATATCACCTTTTTTTTTAAATCACGCGTGATTAATTTGAATTTGACAGGCATCTAACTCCAGACCAAACAATCTATAGATGTCGTATCCTATCCGGACTTTGACCTCGGTTAAGCCCAAGCTGATTGGATTAATTAAGTGGAGTAGACAAACTGAACTGACTTAACGATTAACTTGACTCAAATAATTAAAAGTAGGTCTAAAATATAAAAATAAAGTTTACAACCAAATTTATAAAATAAGGCCTACAAATTGGGGTGTCTATACATGTACTACTATTTTTCCGGAAACAAAAATTTCTTTTCTTTATACAACAAAAGAAAAGAACAAAGAAAACAAAATTGATATATGTCATCTCCTTGCACTAGCTAGCAAGTTGTACTGCTTTAGTGCTTTACTTCGGTGCAAAAAGTGTAGCCTTCTCAAACTGCATGTACACAAATAGGTGGTTGGTGTTGGCGCTCCATTCTGAAAGTCTTAATCATTACTGGAAATTTCATTCCAACAGGGCTACCTAAATGCATTTTTATCTCACTCCCTAAACTAAAGAACAAGAATTAGGGAAATTGCAATTTTGGCACTTTTTTTATTATTTATCATTTTCTCTCTTTATCAGAAGTGAACCCGTGATGTGGAACCCAACCAAAACAGCAGGACCTTACCTGTAAAGTCAGAGAATGACTTGTTAAGAAAGTGTACATGTATTCGTTTCTGACCTCTGTGTGTGTGTGTGTGTGTGTGTGTGTGTGTGTGAGTCAAACATGGCCAGTGAACTCTAGCGAGTTGCCTGCGGCCCTACGGACATGTTACCCTCGTTAACTCAAGAATTAAAGAAAAGCCTCTCCCTCTCTCCCGTGTATTTTTTGTGATAACATCGTCCAAAAAGTAGGTTTTGGGGTGGCTTCCAACCCACAAAATGTGGGCTAATGCTGGAAAAGGTTGATGTGTTCTTATTCATGCAAATTTTCAATTCCCATCCCATCTCAGGTATATTGTCTCGTCCGTTGAGAGGCAGTAAACTAATGTTAAAGTCTGGTAGAGTGCCCATAACATAGCAACTGGCTGGCTGGTTTTGTAGTATGGTGAGGATACCATCAATGATTTATAATCTATATATGACCCCATCACCCCTTTGAATTCAAAACCTCCATGACTGGTTTTCCACAAACTAGCAGAGACCCTGGTTTTTTTGGCCCATAGAATGGGTCTTTCGGCATGCATGAGAGGCACTGCTTCCATGGTATCATCTGTATAACACACATAAGTATGTGCCCGTGGAGGAGTATATGTACGTATATGAACTTTATTCTCTGAAGTTTCATTTATTTCTCGATATATATATATATATATATATATATATATATATATATATATTGATTTTGATTTAACCAAAAATAAAGATAAATTAATGTTAATATAATTTTTACTGCCCAAGAACATCAACTAATATCATCCATATGCAGGGATTAATTAAGGGGCAAGTTTTGAATGGTCTTGGATAGAAAGTGGGCAGAAGCTTAGCTTGGATATTTTGGCCATACCCTACAAGTAACACGTAAAGACAATAATCAAATTTCTTGGATTTCAAAAGGAGAGCTCGTGTCAATTCTAAGAAAGGTAGAACGATCTAGTTGGTGGCTCCCAAGCCTTTTGAAAAGGAGAGGAGGAAATCTATCTTTGATCACACACAATCTTTTTCCTTTATGTAACACTCCCTAATTTAGTAGTAAGACCAACCGAGTCTGAATACCTTTGCCGTGCCACATTAGTACTCAGTAGTGGTTAAAGAGCTCACTCAGATCACAAAAAAACAAATTAATGATAGCTGTAACCAAGTATGGATGTAGCATAAGGGTCCAATATTCTATTCAAAAGATTCTGCAACCCAAAAAAAAAATAAAGGCAAAAAAATTACAAAAGATTCACAAATTGACACCTGTAGACCAACTTTTCTAACACATGCAAAGTTCTCTGTGGCTTTTGCTTTGTCACTACAATTACTGAATTATTATTATTCAACGCCTTTTGGTTTGGTGCCAGTGCAGTTGATGAGCTTAATCCCCACCTTAAACATAGATTACTTATCTAGGCAATAACCAACTATAATCGAATTAAATTAGAGTTTCCCATTACCATTATTTTATGACTAGGCTTCTTTAGATTCACTTGATCTACAGAGTCATATATTATCAGTTGTTAATGTTTCAAAGGTCTCTATCAATTGTGTAAGTTGCCTATGAATAAGTTTCAACTCCATGATGTGCATTAGCAGGAGAACTACATGGAGGATCTCACCAGTAGCCAATTAACCAACTCCACTTACTTTGAATTCTTTTCTTAAGCAGAAATTTTAGAAGGAGGAGGATCTCACCGGTAGCCAATTAACCAACTCCACTTACTTTGAACTCTTTTCTTAGACGGACATTTTAGATTGCGGGAGGGCGAGCATGCACAACATCAAAGTTTATTTAATGCGAAAGTTATTTCGGCTTAGGTTTCTTATAGGGTTAATTACACTCATATCCCTGAAGTTTCGGTGAAATTACACGCGTGTCTATAAGTTTGAAAAATAGGCACTTATGTCCTTTGACCTAACGGGATTACTAAAATACATCACGGTTCAGATGCAATGACTAGAATGCCCATCCCTTGCAAATGTATTTCTTCAAAAGCCATTCCTCCTCCCACCACCACAGCCTTGCGGTAACCGAGCCAACCAAGAAAGTCAACCTCGAAGGCATTGTGCGCACCTCCCTGTCACAGAAGATTGTTGGAGCTAGGAGTAACAAATTAGGTTTGAACAAGTTCAGTCCCTTAGGTAGCAAACACAGTCTAAGGAATTCAAGTGGGTTTGCCTCCTCCTGTATCTGACGCTGGTGAGAAGAAGGATCTCGCGGATGCCTTTGCTGCCCTGCCACTACATATTAACACTTCATAAGCAACTCAAGCCTCTGATGGCATTAACAATTCTCAGAGCATTTAGGTTTGAAGAATGGGAATGGGATTAGACAAAGACATACTCTGATGGCATTAATAATTCTCGATGGATTGCCGAACCCACCATGGCGGCTAGGAGGGTGCGATGACGGGATGGGGGGAGGATCTGTACAACGATGGGGGTGAGGGGAGGGTGGGTGGGTGCGGCGAAGAGGAGGGGGGAGGGGGTGCAGCGATGGCATGGGGGAGGGTGTAGGCGCCGATTGTGTTGGGGGGAAGGTGGGTGCTGCGCGACTGGGTTGGGGGAAAAGTGGAGGTGGGGACGGGTAAAGGGGAGGGTGGGGGCGGCAACGGCGTGAGGGGGAGGATGGAGATGGGGGCGGCGGCGGGGAAAGAGGAGTTGCAGAGACAGATAAGGGTTTTTTGGACAGTATGAAAATCAATTAGGTTTAGAAATAATTTTAAATTAACTAATATGGTATATACTTTGCATATACAAAATGATGGCAATATTGTCATTTGAAAAATATGTATTGATAACTTAAGTAAATACGTATATTTTTTTAACGGATGAGTGACGGAAGGATACAGCTGTAACTTTTTAAAACATTGTGTCCTTGACTGTAATTTCATCATAACCTCAAGAACATGAGTGTAATTAACCCTTTCTTATAACAGTAGGGATCTGATTACGTACTTTAGCCCTAGGTAGTGCACCCATTATTTTATATAATAAACTTGATTCCACTACTAATTTTTAGCTATAACAACATTTTTTTTCAACCAAACAAGTTATCGATCAACAATGATTTTTGTTTGAACATATACTATTATTTAGATTAAGCAGAAATTTTCAGAAGCCGATTTTTTTTTTAATTGCCTCGAAACAAACATAATCTAGATAGAGTAGAGTTAAAGATTCAAAGGTCTAATTTGGCAAATATGTGACATATCTATGCTTTCAAATATGTGCACAAACTGGATAAAGGAGACAAATGTATGATGAGCAAGCACCGCTCGCCCAACAGTTTCAGGGGAGAATTCCAGACAACGTCAGAAAATGGTAGATGCATGGAACTTTTTGCATTAACTGAAAGGTAAGGTATACGTCGCTGGTGTAGACTTCTGTGGCCGTACAGGCCACAAGCCATGGGCGCGGATTAAAGGCTAACTGCAAGCCGTATGGGGTTCATTGCATTTATCATAAGTGTACACCTGTCTTCTGAGGATGTTTGTGTGCAGAATATCAAGATCACTGTGCGGATATGTCAATCAACATAGACATTTCGATCAAAAAATCTATCGACATAGACAAAGAAAAGTATGATTGTTAGCTTTTCATTTGATGTGAGTGTGAAAAAACATGAAAAGATATGAGATGCATAAGTAGAACCAGTGGCGGATGAACTTACAGGGCAACGTGGCCATTTGACGACCTTAAGTCTATAGACATGGAGGATTACAATCTTTGCAATCTTTTCATTCAATTATCATTTTTGTTTTGAACTTTGAACCCTTCGCATGGAGAGGAAATGAACTACGGAAAATCTTGTTAGGTCGCGCATGAAAGTTTTGGATACAGTATCTAAAGTAGTTACACTTATAGACACTTGGGACTATAAGTGACACTTATAGCAAGCACGTGTCTAGGTCACGTATGAAAGTTTTAGAAGCATCTTCTATCTCTTATTCCCTTCAGTTTTCGTCACCAACATCTATTATGCAAGAACACCAAATCACGAACATTGCCAACCATCATACTAATTGACCACCACCACCACCATCACCACAGCCATTGATTCTTAATATGCCATCACCACTGATCAAGAACCCGAATACCAACACTACTAACCACCATAGTCACTCAACGTGCCACCATCACCAGTAACCAACACCCACAAACACCGCCAACCAGCATAGTAACTGATAAGCACAACCACCACTGACCAACACCGTCGAACATCAAACCCTCTAACATCGGTCACCACCATTGCACATCACTCCTTTAAGTCCAAACCACCACCATACTAACCACCATTATTCTTACACCAAATTACCACCCTACCATCTATTAGCCATAGTATCTTCAATTTGTACAGGTAAATTCTAAGCCAATTAAATCCATTCACCCAATCAAACCCCAATAAAACTAATGAAGCCCTAATTCGCAAACTGCCATAGTAGTAGTTGGATGGTGGCAAAGACGATGTGTTTATCGTGGTGGGGAGCTTTTGGTTGTTAAACGTAGGAGCTTAGAAGAAGCTCTTAAGTATCGAAAAATGAAATAAAAGAGAAAAGAGAGAAAAAAAAAAGTAAAAACCAATTATACAAAATTGTATCAAACAACCCATCAATTTGTAAAAAAAAAAACTCAAAGAGGTTTTGATTTTGTTTTTTTTTAAAACAAAAACTAAAATCTGAAATGGGTTTCAAACACACCTAAGTTTTAAAAAGTAAGACCTTGACCACAAAGTGTATACTTATGTCTATTCATTAGGTATATATCTGTCAAAAAAGTGTAGTTTTTTACGACGTCATCAATACATATTTTCAAAATGACTATAGTGTAATACCTCAAAAATTTTCTTTTCCTTATGCAAAATTAGTATTTTTGAATAAATAAGTTTGTGATCTTTTTGATAATATTGAGAAAATGGTTTAGGTTGTTTTTGAAATTTTCAGTCGAATGAAAAGTGGTTTCATTTGAATCAAAATGAAGGGAAATGGTGTTTTGGAGTTTCTGAAATTTTTGGTCGACTTAAAAGTTTCAAGTCGAATGAAAACTAATTTTCGGTCAAATAAAAATAGTTTGGCTTTAAATGAAAATGGGTCTTTTTTCAAATAAAAATATTTTGTGTGAAAAAATGAGCTTCTGAAGTTTTGAGTCGACTAAATAATACTTTTTAGTCGAATTAAATTTTTTTCGGTCGAATTAAAAGTATTTTCATTAAATTTATTTTTGGTCGACTTAAAGGTATTTTCAATCGACTTAAAGGCTTTTTCAGTCGACTTAAAGGTGGTTCCAGTCGACTTAAAGGTGTTTCGGTCAACTTAAAGGTGATTTTCGGTCGACTAAACCTCAAGATTTTGGGAAAGGCATTTTCACGGCTGAAGGATTGAGTCGACCGAAAACTATTTTCGATCGAATGCAAACTTGATTTTTTGTCTCATATAAACAGTGATTTATTTCATTCCTAACCCTTTTGGGTTCTCTGTTTCTTTTCTTCTTATTTGTGCGAAAGAGAGAGGGAGAATGAGAGATAGAGAAGAAGGCTCGGAAAGTTTGGAATCTCTAAGTATGAGCTTAAGGATTTGTGGAAGCTCTAAGGAGGAGCTTAAGGATTTATGGCTTTCAAAAGGCTTGATTAAGGTAAGAGTTTACTTTCGAAAATTTGAATCAGCGATGGACCAATCGCTCATGTAAGTCTTTAGATTCTTTTAAAATTCAAACTTTTTCAAATGGAGATAAGTGATTCTTCCTTTCCTTTTTGTTTT
This sequence comes from Escallonia herrerae, assembly GCA_033070095.1. NCBI lineage: Eukaryota > Viridiplantae > Streptophyta > Magnoliopsida > Escalloniales > Escalloniaceae > Escallonia > Escallonia herrerae. Next base: position 238,760 of record JAVXUP010001159.1, on the reverse strand, counting down.
GAACTTTGTTAAGAATAACTTGTTGTCAATTCTATGATTTGAGAAAATCAAAATCCGTTGAATTTGTTTGACCTCCGAATTTCGAGATATCGATATTGTTCGTTTCAGAGATTTATGATCATTATTATTTTGTGAACTCCACTTATTGTTTGACAAATCCGTTATTTGATAATGTTATTTTGAAGCCTTTGAATATGGTTTGACATGTCCGATTTTTTATAACGGTTATTACGAGATTTTTGTTTTGGATAATTTTATGAGTCATGTCATAGTGTATGTGACTTATTTCTGACTTACCCACGTGGAGTGAAACATGGGCTAGCTCAGGGGGAGTTGAGCTAGAGATCACGATCTTACTTTCTGAATCGGCATCATATGTTAGGAATGACGTATGTGACCACTTTCTGAATGGCTCTCTAGTGTATGTTTCTGTACTTAGATATGTTTTGGCATTTGATATTTGGTCTGGCATCTCTGATAGTGTCTGTCTTCGTACTCAGATATGTTTTGGCATTTGATATTTGGTCTGACATCTCTGATAGTGTCTGTTTCTCATATATATTTTGACATTTGATATTTGGTTCGATAATGTCTGTCTCTGTACTCAAATATATTTTGACATTTGATATTTGGTCCGATAATGTATGTCTCCGTACTCAGATATATTCTGACATTTGATATTTGGTCCAATAATGTTTATTTCTGTACTCAGATATATTTGATATTTGGTCCGATAATGTTTGTCTCCGTACTCAGATATATTTTGACATTGAATATTTGGTCTGAGCTATGTTCAGTCGAAACAGGTGTGCCTTTGAAATATTGTCTTTCAGATATGATTTGACATTTGAAATTTGTTTTGATGTCCGTTCCGTTGGAAAAATTTTGTACTTCTAAAATTCTGTTTCTCAGATGTTTTGTTTCTGATTGATTGGTCCTTTGAGCGACCTTACTGGGCATTTGGCTCATTCCCTTATTATTTTTGCTTTCGGGTGATTAGTAGGTGGGATTTTGGATTTGAAGGGCTAGTTGTGTGACCAAGGGTTAACTGCCTTACTTCAGAGTGAGTATTGACATTTAAATGTAACAACTAAGATAAGTTAGTATCATTTAGTTTTCTTTTGAAACTCTGTGTTGGAGAAACTTTTGGATTGTATAAAAGCTTTGGGCCCCTATGTCAGATATTGATGCATTTTGGGAATTGTTAGTGCATACTTTGATTTACCGTTTGGGAGACTTATGATAATTATATGGCTTTTTTTTTATTTCCGTTTATTCGGCGTTAACGCTCCGTATAAAAATTTTGGGGTGTTACATATAGTACCCGGATTTAGGGTTTTAAATCCTAAGTTTACACAAAATTTGAAATAATTTTTAGCCAGTTTTACAAACACAACACAATCAAAATTTGAACTAGCTGCTCGATTTGCATGTGTATGTCGTGACCCATTCACTCTGCACAAGCGTTGTGACCAACTCTTTTTTGTCCTCTTTCTTCCCAAACAAAAAATCACCACAAACAACCCGAAATCCACCGCAATTAGCATCATCGACTAACCCGAAATCCCGAAATCCACCACAATTAGCATCATCGACCAACCAGAAATCCACCATAATTAGCATCATCGACCACCCTAACCTTAGACATACAACTACCCAAAACTCAAACCCACCATCCGACCACGCCAGACCCACTATTGTTGTTAACCGCGGCCAAACTAACACAACCACCGTGATTCGGTCAACCTAGATGTGGATCTAAAACATAATTTGAGTTAGACATATCTGAAAAGAAGAATCAATGGGGGTAGCGGAGTGGTGAAAGGGATGGGGTGGCGCCATGGGCGGCAGTAGGTTTGGGATCTGACTTCTAGAGGAGGTGGTGGCCATGTCTATGGCTCTCTGTGTGGTGGTGGGCTGAGATGGCGAGTGCATAAATGGTGGCAATAGTGTTTTGGTGGTTGTGGTGGTAGGCTTTCTATGAGGCAATGAGCAGGGTTCAAGACAAGTAATTGGAAAACAAGCTCAACGGTTAGATCTTCCACCGGTAAGGGTGATCCTATTTTTAGCATTGTTTGGCCATTGGAAATATGGAGATTGCCACATCACATGGGCTGCCTTATGACATTTCCCAACTTTTACAGTAAGACATCCAAACCCTTAAGTTTGCCATTTATTGCAAGCAAATGATTTAACTAACGGGAGTCAATAATTCCGTTAGTTTGTGAGGGTGTTTTTATCTTTCCATGTAATACTTATATTATTCTAGCGTAGGTCATATCTTAACCAATTTCGACGAGCGATATCAAAAGTCTCGTTATGGTTTCTTTTTTTGTTCTTTCTTTCTTTCTCTTTTTTTTCTTTTCATTTCTTGCTTTTCCTTCCTTGAACGCCACCACCCTTCACCTTGATCCATTTCGCTAGCGCTTGACAACTCTAACGTTAGCTGCTTCTCCTCCTGTCCCTAACCCAGCTCATCCGCCCCCAAACACCATATCACCATTATCAACCCACCAGCACCATTTCAAACGACCACATAACCACCACCATAACATCCACTAACCACCGTCAGAACCACCGGCTGCATCAGCTCCGCCTTCCCAGTTCTACTACCACCACTACCACCAACCATTACAAAGCCCGAAGACCCTACCCAACTCTATACTAATTCATCCATCGTAGCACCATCATTAATCCACTGACACCATTACAGATGATCACCATAACATCCACCAACCATCGCCAAATCCACCACCTACACAACCCCACCAACCCCGTCTTCCTTGACCTACCGTGACCACAACCACCACCAACCATTATGAAACTCAAAGACTCTAACCCAACTCCACCATATTCACCCACCGTATCACCATCATAACCCACTAACACCATTTCAGATGACCATCACCACAACTTCCACTAACCACCACTTGCACCAACGACCCAGTCTTTTTTGATTTGCCCCCACCGCCACCATAACCATTGTAAGTCCTAAAGACCCCAACTTAATCGAAAGTGAAGGGTGACATCAAAGGAGCACTGGTGGCAGGAACCACAGTCCTGGTGAATCAAGGTGGATGCGACAATGGGTTAGGCAAGCGAAGAAGAATAAGGGGAAAGAGAAAGGAAAAAGAAGAAAAGAAGAGAAAGAATTTGTTCCCAACCTATTCTGGTCATACGCAAAAGGTCCACTGGGGTCCCATTTTGCACGACATGTCCGCACAAGCAACAGTCAATATTCAATGCTTCTAACCAGTCAAAATGTACACACTCAAGTCACGTGCACTTCTCACTTTTTCTACGTGACTTCGTCACTAACAAGCTCATCCTTACGCGACTGCTCATCACGCTCCGACCGTTGCACATCATCTGTCGGCCGTTGGTGCACTTTGGCTCTTACCGCCGGAAATCAGCCTTGGCCTTCCCCTTGGGGTCGGCCTCGGCCTTGGCCTTCCCCTTGGAGACAGCCTCGACCTCCCTTGGGGGTCGGCCTTGGCCTTCCTTTGGGGTTGGCCTTGGCCTTCCCCCAAAGGGTTGGCCTTTGGCTTCCATACTTAGCATCTTCACTACTTTTCAAGGGCCCAGACTTCACTCCGCGACCCCGTCGCCTGACGTCACTCCGCAGCGCCCCTTATACTGTCGTGCCCCCAGGCTTTTTGTCATTCTACAATGCCCTCGGCACCATACTCACTCCGCCGCGCCCGTGCACCGCGTCGCTGATACAGCCCTGCCCCCGGGCTCTCTATCATTTTACAGTGCCCTCGGCACCATACTCATTCCGTTACGCCCGTGCGCCACACCGCTGATACAGCCGTGCCCCCAGGCTCTCTTTCACAATACAATGCCCCTGGGCACCATACACAGTTCACCGTGCCCATGCGCTATCTCCATGACATGTGCCATGGCACCAGCTATTGTTTCGCGACGATCATCGCCACGCCCATGCGCCACTTTCATGACATGTGCCCCTAGCACCAGGTATGGTCTTGGGACAGTTGTCACCGCGCCTGTGCGCCACTTCCATGATATGTTCCCCCGGCACCAGGTATGGTCTCTCGATGGTCGTCGCCCGCCCGTGCGCCACTTCCATGACATGTGCCCCCGGCACCAGGTATGGTTTCGCGATGGTCGTCGCCACGCCCCTACGTCACTTCCATGACATGTGCCCCAGGTACCAGGTATGGTCTCGCTATGAACGTCGCCCCGCCCATGCGCCACAATCAATGTCTCGTGCTGTAGGCACCCCGCCCGTGCGCCACAATCAATGTCTCATGCCTTTGGCATCGCGCCCATGCGCCACAATCATGTTACAGGCCTCCGGACATCACACTTATTCACCATACCATGTGCCCCCGCCATGGACGTGAAACATGCTTCGACCCATTCTTTATAGTGCATAGCATTCCGAGGGAGCTCCGTTTGTAGTGCTTCGGCACGAGGACCCTTCGCAGTGGGATAGGCTCGTTCACATAAAGCTATCGCCATCTTCATTCCGGGGGGCTCCGTTCGTAGTGCTCTGGCACGAGGACCCTTCGCAGTAGGATAGGCTCGTTACCATAAAGCTATCGCCATCTTTATTTCAGGGGGCTCCGTTCATAGTGCTTTGGCACGAGGATCCTTCGCAGCGGAATAGGCTCGTTACCATGAAGCTATCGCCATCTTCATTCCGGGGGGTTCCGTTCATAGTGCTCCGGCACGGGGACCCTTTGCAGCGGGATAGGCTCGTTACCACAAAGTTATCATCGTCTGAGGTGACTTGCATGACACTAGGCACTGAGCTGCGACAATGTCCACTCACGTTACCGGTGATCATCGGTGTCCCCAAGACGATGACCCTCGGGTCACTCCGAGATAGGAGCAGGCCTTTGGAGGGCATCGTGCCTAGTCTACCTGGCAGTTGGTCACAGGGGCAACCCTCACCGCTGTCAGGTTCTCTACACGTCTCCTGAAGCATCTTGTGGGATTCAATAAGGGCTTGGACCAGTGGCTGGGGCAACGGGATTACTCTGATCATGCTACCGCGGTGTGGTCAGTCTTCTCAGACAAGTAGAGCGACACTGTGTGGGGCAGGTAGCACGAATTTGGGAACCGGCAGTCCGACAGAGAACCGGTATTTTTGGACCCCCTGGTGACGTGTCACTCCCAGGGGATGACATGTGACATTTTATGACATAAGCATACTATTTACTATATGTAGTGGACTTTATGACTCAGAAAGGGATTTTTCTTCTGATTCATTCTCACAAAATCACTTTCTCACTCTAGAATTTGAGGGCTCTTGGATTCTAGAGAGAGAAGCACAAATTGGACATAACTTTGGACCGTAACATTGGACCCTGACTCCGACCTTGACTTGGACTGTAGACTGGCGGCCCTGTTCGTCTCAGCCTTGTCTTCGCAGCACTGCCACTCCTCACGGCCTATTTGGGAAGCCTTACTCTCGGCCCTTACTCTGGCCTCACTATCTCTCACTTTGCATATTTGGCATCTGACTCGGATTACATTCCTTGTGACACCTCCACGTCTATTGCAAATCCACTTTCCTTGGCATCAGAATTTAAGGAATAACTTAAAATACAGAAATACCCTCAAAAACTAGTGGAATTATTGACTCCCACTAGTAAAATCCTTGTTATAGCTAGATAGCAAACCTTGGAGTTTTGGGTGCCTAGTTTTAAACATAGCTCTAGTTTTTGGGAAACCTCGGGATTTATAGTGCAACTAAGCCTATTTTAAATCTCATTTTAAGCTATTAAGAATTCAGCACTTAGTAACATTTGCCATGGTTCATGGGAATGCCTTTAGAAGGATTCGATCAGTTAAAGATGCTTCAAATGGCAATTATGCTAATTGATGATGCTAACGAAGAGAATTGCATAGCAACCAACAACCTAGAGCTAACTAATGGCATGATCGTTGAGCTTACAAGAGCAAATATTAAGCTTGAGAACAAGGTTTGACGAGATGATAGGTATTTGGAAAATAGATGAGTTGAGCTAAATAACAAAGCTAGAAACAAGTTCAGCATCAGGTAATTGTAAGCTGAATGATCTTGCCAAAACTAGACAAGAAGTGGAGAACTTTTGTGGGTTCTTAAAACTTGTTCGAAGGATTACTATCCATTGCTTTAAATTAATCTCCTGATCGATTGAACTTCGAGGCATGAGCTTCTTAGTTTCAAGTGTTCTTATTCAAGCTAAAGGAATTTCTTCTTCCATTATAGATGGGGTTTGTATTGTTAAGTCATGTGATGGTCCACTACGTATAACGAGTTAGTTGACGGGCCGACCCCTACACAAGCAAAGCCTACCTCAAAAGGACTAGCCGAGTAGCTAAATACTTCTAAGATCGTAGGCACTATCTTATAAGGGCAATCTCATACTATACCACGTCTGATGTGGGATACCACAATCTCATCTCCTTATACCTTAGCGTTCTTACTAAGGCTCGATTACACGTATCTCATAATCTTCCTCTATAGCGAATATGGGATATACTCGGCTTACCATTCATTGCCCTAACCGTCCTCTTGATGTGGGATATACCCGAACTTGCCTTCTTTCCCTGACCATCGGCAAACCGACTTGATACTCCAGTCTAAGCTTTGGAGAGTCCGCTCTGATACTATCTGTCATGACCTTGTCTACAGTCTCACCACAGGACAATGCCTCCCTTAAAAGGGCTGGCCAATAGGTACTTCAAAATGCAAGGAGTCTTATAAGATGGCAATCTCATATTATTCCACATTCGATGTGAGATATCACAGTATCATGTGGTTGTGGATTTGAGTCTTACTGATCATGCAAAAAAATTTGGTAACATACCTCTAATTACGGGTGGGAAGGGGGAGATTTAACCTGCAAATAAGAAACAAAGTGACTATTGACTTGGAGGAACTCTCTGATACTTAAGTTAAAGCATAACTACATGGAAAAACTATTAAAAAAAAGAGCAGGAGAATATGTGTGATAGCTTGTTTTTGCATGGCATGAAAGGCCCCAGGTATACATGCCAAGCATTAAAAACCTAGCAAGACTAGATGTCTTGATGAACTTGCCCCTTATTTATTGGGAGACAAGCTACTTATATCTAGGGATAAGATTTTAGTCTTGCTAGAATGTTTTGAAAGTTGGTAGGGTCTTGATTGACTTCGAGCGGGGTTGATCGCAATAATTTGGCCGCCATGTCTGATCGGGGATGACCGCAATGTCACCCTGTTCGGGTTATTGGTACTCAATACTAAAAAGTTTTAGTAGTCACGTACAAGAAATAAGCTTTTGATCCTTAACATAATGCGAAGATAAAAAAAGGTCAAGTACAATATTTGGAGACTATCCCGTTTTGTCGAACGATGTCTACAAAATTTCGTATATTGGTAATTAATGATTTCTAAGTATGCTAAACATGTTTAGTGGTATTTTTTGTTGACATTATCGATGATGATTCTCAACACTATCTTTCTAGTATCATTAAATAAATACCATTATGAGTATATAAAATTATTTAATCATTTACTATCGTTACGCGGGGTTGTAACCACCTCAGTTTCCAAAGGTTTTCCATTTTTTTCCCCAAACTTATCATGAAAAGCCACCAACTCAAGGTAATCTTGAAGACCAGATACAACAGTTGTACACCCTGTGTACTCTGGAAAGGTCAGAATGATGGAAAAGCAAAGTTTTGTAAGTCCATGCACGTAACATGATTCTAATCGCCATCCATGCATCCATCCATGGGAGCCAACTATCACCCTCTTTCACCGCCTTTTGGCTTTTAATAATTCCTTTTGGGTTGGAGGGGATTCGTTTGTTCTTAGTCTTAGCAGCTTACACCCACCCCTTTGACAAACTGGCAACGCGGTCGTGAGCCATGCACATCGGAGCCCCTTGCGGTGCATGCCATTTGTCCCCTTTGATGGCCTCTGTTTTGCCGTTAATATTGCCCCTTTTGGTGCATGACGACTGCAAAAGTAGATTTTGTACATCAAGAATTAATAGTCGTCGGCCTCTTCTTCGTAAGTCTTGCTCCGGCATATTAATGACCTCGTTCTGAAAAGAGAAGTTCTAGGTTGTATCCACATATTAAGCTTTCTGTTGTTAGTATTTGGAGAAGGAGAGGGAGGAATGGGAGCCTGAAATTTTGGAGAAAAATGTGACTCGTTTGTCATCTCTAACGCACGCCATCTTCATTGTATGTTTCAAGAAAGTTTTGCACATAGTACATACGCTAGAGTACATACGCTATCGATTGTAGTTCATATTATTCTTAGGGGAAAGCGAATATGTTACTAGCCTTAGGCAACTTGCCTACATACGCTATCGATCGTGGTTCAAAACTATGCCGTTTTAGCCACCAGCCTTAGGCAATTGCCTAAGGCTGGTGGCTAAAACGACGTAGTTTTGCACAGCTTTTTTAACTCTTCTTTTTTCTGTTTTTCTCTCTCCTCGTCTCTCTCTCTCTCTCTCTCTCTCTCTCTCTCATCAGATCTGCCCACAATCGTCCTATCATCGGCCATAGTCAGCGGCCAACCTTCACACCGACAACGCACCACCCTCACCTCACCATCACAAATAATCGCCAATATGGAGAGACCTACATCGTTGTTTATCCTTCAGATTGTGCCACTTCCATCTACGGCCTCTGTTGCCGTCGTCGGCGCTAGCTGTTCTCTGGCTCCCATTGGCCTCCATCGCCGGTGGCCCACCACCCCTACCATCATAAACAACTTCCACCATACAGAAACCTACCACTGTTGGCCCTTTCTCTTCTCACATCACAGAAGCAGCCACACCTGGCCTAATCGCCAACCAATGCCGGCAATACACCACCGATCGCTGCAGTAGACCACCTAATTGAGAAACTCGTTGACGATTAAATTGACATATTTTTAATTGAACAAATTTAATTCTAAATTAACGAATACTTCTTTAAAATTCTGAAATTTCGAAGAGGGATTATGATTGGTTTGTGGTGGTTGGTTTTGTGATATGGTCATGATCATGTGATGTTGCGGTTGAATGTTTCCATGGGGTGGAGGTAGATGGAGCAGAAGGTGGAGGTGGATGCCAGCACGAGATGTTGGTGTTAGTGATGACGGAGTACGGCCGACGGCAAAGCAGGTGTCAGTGTCTTAATCTGATGTCGCAGGGAAGAAATTGTCGACGGTGGTGGGTCTATGTAGCGGCGGTTGTTTGGGATGTCGGGGGTGGTGGATCACCAGTGATGGTGGCCTGCCGACAACAGTGGCAGGTGATGGGGTGATTGTGTGTCGTGGCCGTGTGGGAGATCTGATAAGAGAGTGTTACGGGGAGAGAAAAAAAACAGAAGAAGGAAAACTAAAGAAAATTAATCAAAACTACGTCGTTTTAGCCACTAGCCTTAGGCAACTTGCCTAAGGCTAGCAACATATTCGCTTTCCCCTTATTCTAATATAGTTTTACCCTAAAGTGCACATCTGTTTATCGTAGTATCTATGATTTTCTAGAGCGTCGTAACACCGTTCACCCCTTTGCCTATGACTCAGTGTAGCAAGTACCATAATCTATGGTGTTCAACGGGTACAACCCTTCCGAATGCTTTGAGGGGGCATTCTCCAATTATAGTATGCTTCGATTTGTTATAATGCATGTACTTTGGAAATTTGAGATTGTACTACAGTATATGCTAAGATAGGGAACATTGTCTCAGCCTCGGTCCGCCCATAAATTTGGTTCTCTCTTTTTTTTTGTTCATTCACCTTCTCCTTAAGGAGTAATTCTTTTCGCTTTGATGGCTTCATTCATATCTGCATTGCGTGTCCAACAATTGTTTTTGGGTAAATATTGCATCTCTATCATCATTTTGCCATTTGGAGTGGAAATATTATTCACAAACAAGATTGAATTTCCCTTGTACGAGGATGAACTGTCACATGTTTTTATCTTTGTGGTACAACAAAAAGTATGAACTACAATATGTGTTTGGCACAATTCATATATGCCTTATTGATTCATTTCAACTTCATGAACATGCATGTTGAGTAGGTAAGAAAGCAATAGTTCGTGATATGGATCCGATTGGTATGCCGGCAATTAAATAAGACATGATACAATGTAAAAAGGACAAACTTTGACTCCTACTCGAATTTTAAGAATCTTCCTCCAACGTTAACCTCGTATATAGTGATAATCAACAGTCCTTAAATATTTTTAGTGACTTTTTTTCTAACACTATAAGCGACAATTATTAGCAGCACTTTTTTAGCGTCACTAAATAAAAGTCACTAAAAATATTTATAAATGATTGATTGCCGCTATATAGGGGGTGGGAAGAAGAATCTTACAACTAAGGTAGCAGTCAAGTTTTTTCCATGTAAAAATATTCAACTCAAAATACTTGCTGGTTGAAGGATATCTTGAAAGAGAGTAGAAATCCACGGTGGTGATTATTTTCCCTAGGGTAGGAAATCAAAATGAGCTTCTGCCTTCTGTATTACTTATAATAGTTTTGAACTTTTTAGCTATAATGTCGTCTTTGCTACATTTCTTCACATTTTCATCGAAACCTTGGCTCTCAAGACCAACTTGTAATTAGCTTGAATAAAGTGTTATGAAATGCATTTTTCTTTTTTTTTCCCCTAAATCATAAAGTTTGGTTGTATATAGTGAAAATAAAGTTACTACTAGTTCAGAAATGAAGTTTATATGGTCATTTTAGGTCACACCAATTAATATAACCTTTTGAAATATTGAAACAAAAAATTTTCATGAAAATTCATACAAGTTATAAGTGATATGTCTGAAAATAACTTTCTTAGTATTACTTTTTCATGTACTTGGGATCACACCATCCTCATCGATCATATTGCAAGTGTGTAACAGTTTCATTATTCCACGACCCTAGTTTAGTTATGAGAAGTCATGAATTGAGTCGGCCATGTGTGTATCTATTGAACGGTTAATTGGTGCTCGTTTTTGGATGTTAGAACATGCACAAAGAGAAGACGTGGCTAACTGACAATAGACGATATACAAGGTTCACAGTATTATTGAAAGAGATTAGTCCGGCCTATTTGAACTAAAAGGAAAAAAAAATGTTTTGTTTCTCTTATTTGTGTCCTCTAGAGCAAAAACCATCCTAACGCAAATTCTGGAACTAGGAATAAATTGCAACAAATCAGAATTCAAAATATCTTTCTTGTGGTCGCAATTATTACTAGAATTTATTCGCAACTTCTTCAGTTGGGCCTATCCCAAGCTGCCACATTAATCAATTCATGTATACGCCCGCGAGGCACTTAGAAAACAAACCCATATGGGGTACATAAAATTGGAATAACAAAACATAAACCTTATGCTTTTATCATATGATGATAGTCATTATAGTGCATTTTATTGCATGTTCTCTATCCTATAAAAAAAAATGCTTAATACCCTAGGTTCATCATTATAGAAACTACCAAAAAGTGAAGAAAATATTTATGCAGCAGCAAAATTTTGAACTACAGTAGACTCTCTTATAACTAAAAATGTTGGAAGACTGAAAAGTTACTAGTTATAACAACCTGTTTGAAATTGATTTTTGAAGGCAAGTTTCAAATTATATTTTAATTAACTTTCAAAATAAATTTTAAGTTATTTCTAGCTTAATTAACTTCAAGTTATGGATAATATTTAGATGCTAAACAAAAGTATTAAAAGCAGTTTGATGTGATAAAATGACTAAATTATTGTCGAAAAGATGCTAAAGGTCTTTGTCGTTAATTTATTAGGTCAAATCTAGTTATAAAAAAATGATTAATCAATAAACTTCATTTTTTTTGGATTATGACTTATTTAGCTTTTTTAGCTTCTGAGTGGTGATTTAATTAGTTTTGTATATTTGTCAAATACTTTACAATGTGATTTAATTTAGATTAAATTAAATTTATCATATCAAAATCAATCTCAAACAGGCTTTAAGAAGTATTACTTATTGAGTTTATTCATGAATTTTTATTCGTAAAAAATGGTTCCTTGACGAATAGCAATTTTGCCAATTCTAGTGTCAATAAATGCAAATTAAAACCAAATTAAGATTCAAAAAGCTCATAATATCCTTCTGAGCTAGCATGGATTAGACTTTTTTTCTTTCACTTATATATATATATATATATATATATATATATATATATATATATAGAGAGAGAGAGAGAGAGTAGTTTTACTTATAACTTTCTCAACAAAGTAAGGGTGGGGACCTTAATGAATTATTTGGTTTTTTTTTTTTCGTTTTGTACCTCTTTTTCGGCCACATGTTTTACTTGTTGTATTTTTACCTTTTTATTCAGCTAATTAACTCGCGCACAAAAAAAAAGATTGAATTTATTGGATAATTTGTAGGATATATATGTGCATAGAACAACATAAATATATGATCATAATTTCACTCCTATAACTAATAACAGTACTTAAGGTCTTTTACAAATTGTTACTCATGAAGTAATGATTTATATACTAAGTATGCCCTATGGAACAGATTTGGTTTCCAAAAAATTACGAATTATGAGAGTATTGATTTGGTTGACTTAATCCCCTTCCTTAAATGAAACCAATTCGGAGCTTCGATCGGAAATAAATAATGAGCGCCAGATCAAACTATAATTGTCTTAAATAATTATTTTGACGTCAAAAAACTTTACTGACCAAAACTTCAATTATAATGTGTTTAACTAGTCATTTTATATATATAAATTTTTTTTTTTTGTGTGTGGGTGTTGGGTTGTGGGTTGGGGGGGGGGGGGACGTGTTTTGTTTCGTGCTCTCCTACGCCCTGCTCTGTGAGGGTCAACCCCAACTCCTCTCCTTCTTTCACCCCTTCAAACTCATTAGCTGGAGGGAGATTCCGCGTGGGTTTCGAGCTGGACTCCCTCCCCCTGCTCTACCTATAAATACTCATATTTCTCTTCTTCTCTTCACACACACTCATCACAGTACAAGTACGAGTACAAGTACTCCTAAGATCGAGCAAAAGTTGAATATAGAGTTCACAGCCATGTTTTGCTTGTTTGCTTTAGTACCCACCTTCTTCCTCCTCAATTCCCTACTCAAATTCTTCACCTCCGGTCGCCGGAAGTTGCCCCTCCCGCCTGGGACCATGGGCTGGCCTTATATCGGGGAGACCTTTCAACTCTACTCTCAAAACCCGAATGTCTTCTTTGCCTCCAAAGTGAAAAAGTCAGTTTCCTGCTCTACAGTTTGGTGTCGTTTTCTTGATGTTTCTTGATGCTTATAGGAAGTGGGTGCTTTGAATCTTGGCAGGTTTGGTGCTATCTTCAAGAGTCACATACTGGGCTGTCCTTGTGTCATGATATCAAGTCCTGAGGCTGCGAAGCTTGTGCTCGTGACGAAGTCTGATCTATTCAAGCCGACATTCCCGGCTAGTAAGGAGAGGATGCTGGGAAAACAAGCGATCTTCTTTCACCAGGGAGACTACCATATTAAGTTGAGGAAGCTTGTGCTCCGTGCATTCATGCCCGAATCAATCAAGAGCATCGTCCCCGACATCGACTCAGTTGCTATAGCCTCTCTCAAGTCGTGGGAAGGCCAATTAATCAACACTTTCCAAGAAATGAAATCAGTGAGTTCACCTCACCTCCTCCTCTTACTGAAAGCAGTGCAAAAACAGAGGAAAACAGATCTCTTCTGCTTCTTTTCCTTTGTTTAGCAAATTCATCGAGTCATCTGCTTTCTCAAAAGAGAGAGAAGCAGAAGCAGAAAAAACCAGGTCATATGTTTGGCAACTTAGACACCCAACCTCCATTTGCTAATTCAAAACAGAGGGAGAAAGAACAACACGGGGTCCTCTGGTTTTCCCTGTTTGGCGGAATCCATCAAGTGATGGCAGGGAAAACCTTGAATAAAGTTGGATTTTAGCAATGTTTTCCACACTTGAGTAACAAAATTTTTCTATAATGGGTACTAACTAGTCTCTGCGAATTTTACTTTCCTTGCAGTTCACTTTCAATGTTGCCTTACTTTCCATATTTGGAAAGGATGAAGTTCTCTACAGAGAAGACCTCAAGAGGTGCTACTACATTCTCGAAAAAGGGTACAACTCGATGCCCATTAACCTTCCGGGAACACTCTTCCACAAGGCCATGAAAGCAAGGAAGGAGCTAGCTCAGATCCTGGCCAAAATCATCTCACTGAGAAGGCAGATGAAGCACAGCCACACGGACTTGCTAGGATCCTTCATGGGTGACAAAGAAGGCCTCACAGACGAACAAATCGCCGACAACGTCATCGGTGTCATCTTCGCAGCCCGCGACACTACGGCTAGTGTCCTAACGTGGATCGTCAAGTACCTAGCCGAGAACCCGAGTGTCCTGCAAGCTGTCACTGTAAGCAATCCAAATCCTTACCCTCAAAAGGAATCTACATTTCTGTAATGATTGTCTCCAAAGGGAACAAAAAAGGAATGGGGGCATTTTTCTAATCTGAAAAGGCTACAGGTTGTTCAAACAATAATTGAAAATTTAATGTTGTGTGACATGTACAGGAAGAGCAAGAGGCCATAATGATGACTAAAGAGGAGTGTGGTGAAGGGAAGGTTCTGACTTGGGCAGATTCCAAGAAAATGCCAATTACCTTGAGGGTTATTCAAGAAACACTCAGAGTTGCTTCAATCTTATCTTTTACCTTCAGAGAAGCTGTGGAGGATGTTGAATTTGAAGGTGAGTTACCCCTTTAATATATATATATATATCTGAATGTGTGCGTGTGTGTGTGGCATTCTGACATTCCTGTCTTCAAAAACCAACTTCAGGTTACTTTATACCAAAAGGGTGGAAAGTCTTGCCACTCTTCAGAAATATTCACCACAGCTCAGACAATTTTACAGAGCCTGAGAAGTTTGATCCTTCCAGATTTGAGGTATATGATTGACAAAAAATATCTTCTTTTTTTTTTTATTTAAGATTAATACTTTTGATTAACTTTCTGGACATAAATCTAGTATCATCTGAAGCTCAATCTTTTTCAATGATTTGGCAGGTTGCCTTAAAGCCCAATACATTCATGCCATTTGGCAATGGGATCCACTCATGCCCAGGGAATGAGTTGGCCAAACTGGAGATTTTGGTGCTTGTGCATCACATGACCACGAAGTACAGGTTGGTGAAGCCTCATTCCAATATCCAGACCCTTATCAGCTTTTGCAATTTCTGTGGTTAAAAGTCCAGTTTCTATAAATAGTTATGTCCAATGTACTCTGCTAAGCACCTTGTTATTAACATCTTGTGATATGGGTTTGTCTAATTCTTTCTATTTTTATCTGCAGATGGTCTATGGTGGGTCCACAGAATGAAATCCAGTATGCCCCATTTGCTCTTCCTCAGAATGGCTTGCCCATCAGGCTCTCCCTCAAGAGAGAGTCAATTGACCTCCATAAACTACAGAAACGACACCTTCAGAAAGAGAAATGATGAAGAAAGCCATCTTACTCTCAAATTATTTCGTCGATCAGATATTCAGCAAGAGTGAGACACGGTGACGAATCATCGTACCACTTTGAGAGTTTTTTTTTTTAGGATAGCGATGTTAGGAACTTAAATTGTACATACAAATAGTCGGCATAACGATATGTTGAAGTGACCCACAAAATTGAGTAGTGCTTTCACAAAAACATGGGAAAATCAGAGGATGAGATTAGTGTGGCATAGTAGCATGTTCCAGTTTCGTGGTGCTTAATTTTTGGTTATATGTAAAAAGTCCGCAAGGCAATTAATGAAATCAGTTTGATCCATGTTACGACTCCTGACGTTACCACGGTGAAACTGCTTGTATCTACTGGTCGAAGGACGTATTTGATATTTTTTATAGTCAAAACAGCATGTATTTACATTCGAACATGTAGCCATTCACGATGTTTTTCTTTTATACTAACACGAGTCACCGTGACACGGGCATTGCGTGTGCGAAAATAAAATAAATAGTACAAATTTTATTTAGAAAGAAAAAATCAAACATCACGTATATGTTATTATTGTCATATTTAGTAAAATGAATCTTAAATAATAGAAAAATAAGTTAGCTATACGTGTCCAAAAATAAGTTAACAAAATATTATTATCGTATGAAACTTAGCCTTTAAATTTTTTTAACTATATTTTCTGATGAATTTTAACTTGTAAAACCTAAACATATTTTTGTAGGAAGTTACTTAACAATTGTGTAATTTTTTAAAATGTCATTTGTCATCATTGTAGATTTGGTAGTTATGTAACACAAAAAAGATGTTACACTAAATTAAGGTTTGGCTAGTAGTATAGATGCAAATGATACTAGGGGTACCATTTGTTCATTTCTTGAGTTTGTACTTGTTTCCTGCCCAGCAAATCTGCTCTGATACATTTCGGTGCTGCCTATGTGGTTCCATTTTCTCAAGTTACTCTGTTATGTTTAACTAAACAAAGTGAAAAATTACCGTAGCATAGAAAGGAGGATAAATTATGGCAACAACTCGTGTTGTATCAAGAGGCTACAACCATTCCACATATAACGACAAATAATGATCTCTAAGTATTATAGACACCTCTTGCCATAACTCTTAGCAGTAACTTTTTGGTATCACTATTTACACTTATTAACTTAGTGAAACATAATACTTGGCAGAAAAAGGAAAAGTAGAGTTTAAATGTGATTCATATATTACAACAGTGGTTCTTTATATATATATATAGGATCGTGATCCAGTGCTAGCGCTAGCAGTGCTAGCACCGTCCACTACATAATGTAGCGGACGGCCAATTATCGTCCGCTACATTATGTAGCGGACGGCCAAACAGCACTAGCAACAGTGCTAGCGCTAGCACTAGCACTGGATCACGATCCATATATATATATATATATATATATATATATATATATATATATATATATATGTATGTATGGTTGACCCGTTAGTATAACGGTCGAAACTAATAACCTTGAAATTATCCCTTAATGCCTGTGTCAGTTCTTTCGCTCCTTAAGATTACTACAGCAGTCCTTAGGTTTCAAATAGCACAAATATCTTCTTTACTATTTGCAAGATTCTTGAATAATTCACATGTCAACTATGCAAAACCCTTATCATGCATTCACAAATCTGAGTTCTAGAAGAAAAACAAAAAAGGAGATACATACGTGCAAAAAAGACACCAGCAAGAAGCCAAGGAGGACCAGCTTCAAGTTTTACAAAATAGTCAAATATGTGGCGATTAGGATCCTCAACTGTATAAGATATACGTTGTAATAGAAAAATATCGTTAAATATATTTTTAGCGATAAAATTTATTAGCATAAATTTTAGCAACAACTAAAAATATTTTTACTGACGATCTTTTATCATATTATTGTATAGCAGAGGAGTTTTATCATATAATTTTCTTCGAGAAATATTCTTGGCACAACAAGGGAAATCAAGTTTCCAAAAGTTCAGAAAGTCTGAATTCTTCTATGAATATGGACTCTCTAACCTATGTTTCTTTGAAAAAATCCCAAGTGTTTGCTTAGCATAAACAAACACAACTGTAACTTTCAAAAGCAAGGAGTAGGTCTTGCTGATTATGTAGGGGATATGGCTTTTGACAGCCACACATATAGACCATTAGAACTGCAACAAGTAGAACATTGCTCATGCATAAAGTCTAGATTCTGATAGCCAGCATAGACCAGTGAAACTGCAACAAGTTTATCTTGCTGAATACATTAACGAGGACACTGATTATTATCAATTGAATGGTTTTAAATAAAAGACAGGAAGTTCTTACACCAGCTATAGAATTGGTCAATCTCCATATAAGAAACTCACACCCCCATAAAACATTATCACCAATAGCTGACTTTTTGAATTTTGGCGATTTTTTTTTCCATTTTGACTTGCCATATTAAAATGGCTGACTTTTTGGCAAATAAAGAAACAAAATATATGCAGCTGACTTCAGAGCTCATGCTCTTGGTAAGTTGAATTGTGCAAGGCAGTTGGCAGTTCTTGACCCAGATGTATCTTAATGTTAATCTGTTGCTTGAACATATTCGTTCAAGTGTTCTGCAATCAAAAAGCTCCTTAGCCCCTTGGGGCATTGGGAGGGATGGGGGGAGACACTTTTGATATATTCTCTACCAAAAGAGGGTTAATATTGCTCTTTTGAACCTTCCATTTAAAAAATATGTTACCAAAAAGAAAAAGGAGAATGAGCCAATTTTCATACTGAGAGAAGGCAATTTTTATGACTTCCTTAAGAGGTGCTTTTGGTTCAATAAATTTTGTTTTCATCCCTTTAGCATCGAAAGTGAAGCCTATGAGGCCAGGGTTGTTGGCCATGCAAATTAGGTTCTTTGGTGCAACCCAGGTCACAATTCGCTTCATTGATGACACGAGAGGGCGTTCTTTAACATTTTTGAAAATATAAATGAAGATCGTGACACGAGAGGGCGTTCTTTAACATTTTTGAAAATATAAATGAAGATCGTGACACGAGAGGGCGTTCTTTAACATTTTTGATGACACGAGAGGGCCTTAAGAGGTACTTTTGGTTCAATAAATTTTGTTTTCATCACAAGTGGGTGTTTGATAACCCAGTTTTTTTTGTTGAGTTTTTTTTTGCCTGTTTGATACCCATTTTTTTTGTGGTGGTTTGAGGTGGTGGTGGCCGGCGGTGGTCCCCGACAGCCCGCTGTGGTTGCCGACGGTCGCCGGCAGCCGGCGGTGGGAGGGCAGTGGGAGGGTGGTGGTGGTCTAAAATAAAAAACCAACACTGAAAAAAAAATCAGTTTTTGGAGCTTTTAAAAATAGCCTTGATTTAAAAACTGGGTTTTTAACTGAAGAAAAAAAAAAGAAAAATGATTATCAAATGCAACTTTTTCTTTCCAGTTTCTAAAACTGAAAAAAAAAAAATGTATTAAACAGGGCATAAGTGTTCAAGAATGGCTAGCAGACTTTCCAAGTGTCAAAAAGGCTTCCATCACCATCACCATGTATGTCAACGCCAGAAAAATGATCTCCATACAGTGTCTAGAGACGACACTGTGGGCTGTTTCATTTCTCCTCTCACAATCACTATGTCACGAAACTGCCCCACAAATGACACGCCCTCTAGGTAGTTATGTTTAGTTTTGGTCCTTTATAATTTTATGCATCAATCTTCTTCTATGTTTGTTTCGTTTCGCGTGCATGAATCTTCTTCTATGTTTGTTTCGCTTCGTGTGCATGAATAATATAAGACATTTTTGCAATAATGTATAACTAAAATAAATGGAGAAAACGAGAACCGCCGTCACCGCCTTCCCGGCCACCAAACCAAAAACTGGTAACCTAACCAGACACACTGTCGCTCCCCTCCCTACCCCACCCCACCTCACCTCAAACCCACCACCACCAACCCCACCTTGCACACGCACACGCACGCGGACACAACCATCATCCACCATGTTCCCATGCCATCGGCCCCTTTGACAGCCACCTCCCCCCTTCCCTGGCCACACACACACTGTCGACCCCCCCACCCCCCACCTTCACCTTGCACACACACATACACGAACACACAACCATCGCCCACCATGTTCCCAGGCCACTAGTCCTTCCCAGCATCCGTCTCCTTTTCCCACCACACACACAATGTCGACCTCCCTCTCCCGAACCCACCACCACTCACCTTGTAGACACACACATATCCATCACCAACACGGTCCCCAGCGACCGGCCCCATCCTTGGCCACATAGTTGGGTCGGATAGCTATTTACTCAAGCACGTGGACACGCAAAAGTCAATGCTTGGGTTTGAACCTCATTTCAGAATTCGTTATTGTTAAGAAGGGAAGATACCAAAATTTGATCAATTGACACAGACACAACAAACACGATACATACACACTATCGATCCCCCCCCCCCCCCCCAAAAAAAAAAAAAAACCCACCCTGCACACACAGAGACACCCACCCATCAGTCCATCACCCACCATGTTCCCAATGACCGAACGAACTTGCGATTTGACAAAACTGCCCTCTAAAAGGCTAAAACACAACTTGCAATTTGACCAATTTTACCCTCACTAATCTAGGGTAAGATTATGCAAACCGTAGATTTTTCAGAAGTATAGAGGAGTATTAATGTTTTCAACACGTGCTATAGAATGATGTATAAAAATACTATATTGGTAGTTTGGCGTGTTAATCTGCAAAGTAGTCATGTGTGGAAGTAGATTTAGTCAATTAACCCTTTAAATTCTGGTTCATAAGAACAGAGCGGCGAATTGTAGAGGGTAAAACCTTTGCAAGAATTTCTAAAATATCTTCTGTTGACTGCGTATGGTTTTAGGTATCGTTTTGCAAAATTTCCTTAGCCATCGTTGATGTAGAACTACTAGTCTAGTCTAGTGTAAAAGCCATAATATGAAAAGATTAGCATATGTGCTTTACTATGTTTCCCAAACTCTAATTATGTTTACGCTGGTTACAGAAACCTCGGCAACTATTTGTAATTCAATCTGTTCTAAATATAGTAGCATCATATGTTCAAACTTCCACTGTGATATGGGTGAAAAATACTCCCCATAAAAATAGTGACACGTGTCAATATTTAATAAACATTGAACCTGCCATGGCACCCATGAATGAGGGGAAAGTGGTGGCTAATCATCTTCCCACTATTTACACCACCAATTATGGCAGTAACCTCCACTCAAGACAAATAAATTGTCCATTAAAGGGAGTAACCTCCCATCAAACTTGTAACTCTCTAATTAATGGGAAAGTAAATGACCATTAATGAAAGATCCTATAAAAGAGAAAAGCAGGAATTGAAAAAGGTAAGTGATTTCCATCAAACTTGGCACAATACTCTCCCAAAATATTTTCTGACTTAGGCATCGGAGGTTTCCCGCCGGAAATCCTTCCGGCGAATCACCGATGTCGTCTTTTTATTGTGCAGGTCTATATATTCACGAATCAAGTTCTGGATTTCATCCACAACATTTTGGCGCCATCCGTGGGACCGTTTTCGTGAATAGATCATGGCTCAAAATCTCAATCAGCAAGCCCAGCAAGATGGAGTGCTTACACCAAATTCACCACCGACGTTAATCCGTGACTTAACTCGTGGAGGAACCAATCCTCAACCACCTAACAGTGGCAAAAGAGTGGCGAGCAACCGGTGGCCACAGCGGCGACACGAACTACCACAATTGCGGCATCAACAGTCAATACGGTAGCGCCGGCCACGACAATCTCAGTCCCCGTAACCACAAGGGCAACGGTGGAAACCATAACAGCACCAAGAGTCACGACAGTTATTCCTCCCCTCATAAGCACTGTTCAACCTCCATTCCAACCCATTGGCATGACCACCATTGCTCCGCCAATCGTTGGAAATCAAACTGATTTAATGGTTGTCAGTCACGCCATGCAACAGTCCATCGAGAGACTACAAGCTGCTATAGAGAACCCGCCTCTACGACCAGAACCACCCAGGGCACCAGGCACTTCTAAGACACCTGAACAAACAAGTCACAACCAACACGCGACGCAAACGGACGATGAAGAATCCGATGGTGAAAGGCGACATCCGAGATCTAGGAGTCATGAAGAGAACTATTCTGAAGCTTACTCTGCCAGAAACACTTACGCCAATACAGGCGGTAATCGAGCGGAGCGCTACTCCAATGCCCCATTATCATTGGACGACCATTCACAGAGGAACAGGAAATTGACCTCTTTCCGACTCCTCCACATTTCAAGATGCCTCCATGTGAGTCATATGATGGCACAGGAGATCCGATGGAACATTTGGCTCGCTTCACTTTAGGAATGAACATACACCTGGTCCCCGATCAGATCATGTGCCGGGCTTTCCCTGTCACATTAAAAGGAGCTGTACATGTGTGGTTCCAGCACCTCGCACCTCGTTCCATCTCCTATTGGGCTCAATTGGCAGAATCCTTTCGAAGCAACTTCCTCACAAGTCGTGTGCAAAGGAAGAATTCTTCGGCCCTTTTTCGTATAATTCAGGGGCTGAAAGAGAGCTTGAAGTCGTACTATGCTCGTTTTAATTTCGAAAAACTCCTTATCAATCATTTAGATCCAGGAGTAACTTTTGCAGCAATGGCTAGGGGAGTTAGACCAGGAACACCCTTACGATTCTCTCTAAACAAGCGCCCACCAGAAAATATGTCAGATCTCCTTGACAGAGTAGAGAAGTATCTTCGGGCGGAAGAAGATTCAACGTCGTCTCATCAAGAGGAGAGCCATTCGGGGCAGAAGAGACGAGATCGTCCAGAAGGGAAGAATCATGAAGAACTGAAAGGTCCGCGAGCAATCCTCCTTAAACCATTTACTCCTCTCAACACTACTCATGAACATATCCTTCACCAAATCAAGGGCCAAGACATCCTCAAATGGCCCAAACCTATGAGAGGACCAGCAGAAAAGAGAGATACCCAGCTGTACTGTCATTTTCACAAGGACCACGGTCATACGACAGAAGAGTGCAAGGTGCTCCAATGAGAAATAGAAAATCTCATAACTAAAGGGTACCTCAAACAGTTCGTCAAAAACAATCGACCGCAGAATGGAGGAAGAGATCCTCCACGAAGAGCAAATGAGGCACCTCTGAAGATCCACCTGTGATAAACACTATCTCAGGAGGACCAAGCGCTGGGGGATTGTCTAGTTCCTCGCGAAAGGCCTATGCTCAACAAGTCAATTTGACACAGGGTCCTCCCAACCGAGCAAAAGCACATGCAAGCTTGGAGTTCAATGATTCGGATCTTGAAGGAGTAAGTTTGCCACATGATGATGCTCTTGTGATCACCCTACGGATCGATGCTTTCCAAGTAAAACGAATCCTTATTGATACGGGAAGTTCGACCGATATTCTCTTCGAAGACGCATTCCTCCAAATGGTGATTTCAGAGGACCGGGTGAAGCCGATTACTTCTCCCCTATACGGTTTTATAGGTGCTTCAGCACCAGTAAGAGGAATAGCACCACTCACGACTGTAATCGGAGAGGCCCCACAACAAGCGACCTACACGATTGACTTTCTTATCGTCAAAGTCAAATCCTCCTACAACGGGATTTTGGGCTGAACAGGTCTTAATAGGTTACAAGTTGTGGCCTCGACCTATCATCTCCTCATGAAATTCCCTACGCCAAGGGGGTGGGATTCGTAAAGGGCGATCAGACGCCAAGGGGGGTGGGATTCGTCTGGAAAATTCTTAGGGTTCATGGTTTCACAAAGAAGGATTGAAGCCAATCCTGAAAAATGAGCGCACCAAGACAAATCAAGGAGATTCGTCTTGGTGGCTATTCAAGAAATGAGCGCACCAAGACGAATCAAGGAGATACAAGTCTTGACAGGTCGGGTAGCTGCTCTCAGCCGATTCCTCTGCAAATCCGTTGAGCGTTGTCTTCCGTTCTTCAAAGCATTGAAGAATATCAAGAACTTTGAATGGACAACTGAATGTCAGGCTTCATTTGACGCATTAAAGGAATATTTGGCGTCACCTCCGCTTCTCTCTAAGCCTGTTCCGGGAGAAGAGTTGTTTCTATATTTAACGGTGGCTGAATCTCCCGTCAGTGCGGTTCTGGTTCGGGATGAAGCTACTCGACAACTTCCTATTTACTATGTGAGCAAGATCCTCCAAGGGGCCGAGCAAAGATACCCTGACACTGAAAAACTAGCCTTCGCGCTATTAATGGCTGCAAGAAAGCTCCGGCCCTATTTCCAGTCTCACACGATTGTGGTTCTAACCGACAAACCACTGAGGCGAATCCTCCATGAGCCAGATCTATCGGGTCGTCTCGTACCTTGGTCGGTAGAATTAGGGGAGTTTGATATCCAATACTGACCACGTCCGTCAATTAAAGGACAGGCCTTGGCAAATTTCATGGTCGAATGCACTCTCCCGATCGAAGATGAAACGGTTATCCTTACCCCACGGTCTGAGTTATTTGTCTGGACGCTTTTCGTATATGGATCATCCAACGCAAACGGTAGTGGGGCAGGATTAATCCTCAATGGACCCGACAGCCTAATTGTGCATTACGCACTTCGCTTTGATTTCCCAGCTTCAAACAATGAAGCCGAGTATGAGGCCTTGATCGCCAGAATGCATTTAGCTCGTGCCATGCGCGCAGACTCCGTCCACGCTTACAGTGACTCAGCCCTCGTGGTGAAGCAAATGGTGGGAGAATATGAGGCTAGAGATCCAAAAATGGCTGATTATCTCCAAAAAGCAAAAGGAATCGCACGCACATTCACTATCTTCAAAATCTTGCAAATACGCAGAGAGGAAAATACCTCTGCTGATGCACTTTCCCGATTGGCCTCCCTTGACCCATTCGAGTGTGGTCAAACAATTTACTTGGAACTTTTCCATGCGCCAAGTATCGCTACCCATGAAGTCATGCAAATCGAGCACGAGCCATCTTGGATCGATCCTATCAAGGCCTACCTTCAACATGGCACACTGCCTGCCGACCAGAAGCAAGCCAAGAGTATTATCCTACGCTCGGCTCGATATGCTGTTGTGGAGAATGTATAATACAAACGCTCCTTCACGCTACTGTACCTGCGTTGCCTTACCCCTTCTTAAGCCGATTACGCATTACGGAAAGTTCATGAAGGCATCTGTGGTCAGCACTTGGGGGGACGCACGTTGGCACACAAAGTTCTTCGACAAGGCTACTATTGGCCCACTATGCAGCAAGATGCCATGAGTTATACGAAGAAGTGCGATGCCTGTCAGCGTTTCTCCCCCTATTCCTAGGCAAGCACCAAGCCCTTTGTCAACCTTAAGCAGCCTCATACCCTCCGTGATGTGGAGAATGGACATCCTGGGCCCGTTTCTTCCTGCCACTGCCCAGCGTAAATTTGTGATTGTGGCTATTGATTATTTCACTAAATGGGTGGAAGCCGAAGCCCTGGCCACAATCACTGAAAAGAAATGTGAAGACTTCTTCTGGCGAGCCGTTGTTTGTCGCTTTGGAATTCCACGTGTGCTAATCACAGACAATGGCAAACAGTTTGATAATTCAACTTTCATGCCTTCTGCTCAAACTTATCCATTGAGCAGCGTTTCACCTCTGTAGCACACCCACAAACCAATGGACAAACTGAGGTTACAAACAGAAAACTCCTGCAAGGGATAAAGAAGAAACTTGATGGTGTGAAGGGGCTATGGGTTGACGAGTTACCCAAAATCCTTTGGGCTTACAATACCACCATAAGGACCCCTACCGGCAAGACACCTTTTAGTTTATTATTTGGCACGGAGGCCTTAATTCCCGTTGAAATTGGATTGCCATCTTTTCGTCTAACGACATATGATCCAGTCCAGAATGCCGAGGCCTTTCGTGCAAATCTTGATCTCCTCGATGAGCAGCGCGAACAAGCAGCGATGCGCCTTGCAACTTATCAACATCGAGTATCCAAGTTTTATGATCAGCGAGTTCGTCCTCGAATGTTCCGAGTAGGCGACTTAGTCCTGCGCCGAATCGAAGCCTCCGCACCGCGAGACGCCATTAGAAAATTAGCACCGAACTGGGAAGGCCCATATAAAGTTGTAAAACTGGGCGGCCCAAGCACTTATCACTTGGAGGCTATGGACGGCAAAGCCATTTCTCGTACATGAATGCCACTAATCTAAGACCGCTACTACGCATGAGCAAGACCGGGAGGACCATACGTACTCCACACTTGGGGTCTCCATCTCCACACTAGATCTTACTCATGCTTAGATCACTTTTGTAAGACTACGGCTTGTCACAGCCTAGTTCTCTTGGCATTCTTTACTTAGCACCATATGACCACAGATATATTTATCTTTATAAATAATGAATGGTTTGCAAGCAGGTGCGCAAAAATAGATAAGAGCCTTGATTGCATTAAACGTTTAAAAGTTTACAAGTCTGAATTCGAAGGCAGCAAAACTGGTTACAAAAAGATAACTGAAGCGATAAAACTAAGACAATCCCTATTCATTTTGCTGCCCGGCTGCGCTCTATGGCATACCCAGCTCATGAGTCTGGCCCTCAACTACAGATGATTGTTGCCTAGAAAGTGCCCTTGAAGCTGACCCAGAAGCACCTAAGCTGCAACTGATGGAAGGACTGGTCAATGCACGGGAACTGGCAGCTCTCCTCCTTTCAGCCTCCTCAGCTCGAAGAATATCCTCTACGGCTATCTCACGAGCAAACTTATGCTCATAGATGCTCAAATCGAAGTCAGGATGATCTTTCAGAATATCATTCTTGCACTCGTGGTATCCGTGAACAAGAGCCCTCTTCGAGTCACGATAACGCTGATCGGTGAAAGCCTTGGACGTCTTAAAAAGTTGAACAGCTTGGTGGGCGACTGTTGACTTCTCGACCTCCAGTTGGCTAACTCGAGCGGACAACTCGGTGTTCCGAGAGGTCAATCCGGAGTTAGATAACTCCAACCGCTCAACCTTCTTGCTGAGCTCCCCCACCTTCTTTTCAGCTTCACGACATAAGTTGTTTTCTATCATGACCTTCTTCTTCTCCTCGTCCAATACTTTGTCCGCCGCGATCAATTTCTCTGCGCCAATCTGCACCTGCGCCATAGCCTACACCAACCAAAAGTTAAAAAACCAAGGAAATTCTCAATGGAGAGCAGAACGAAAACAAACTTGCGACATCAGCGGAACCATCCCATTGGCTATATCCGCTATCCCGTATGCTGACAAGGTTTTGCGATCCATGGGGATGATTGCATGCCTGGACCAATCCCATGCCGTACGAGGCGACTTGAAAAATGACTCCTCAACAGATATTCCCCAAGCAGGCCGATGAGGAGCATCAGGCTAGACAGAGGAGGAGGTAGCCCGACTTCTAGCTCTATTCGACACCTTCCTTCTCTTAGTAGTTTCTTTGGACTTGTCAGTCGAAGCCAAGCCCAGAACCACGTCTTCGGATTGTGTCTGAGTTACCTTTGGCTGAGACCCAGAAATTAGTGCGCCAAAGTCCAGGTCCTGCATCTCCTCCTCCTCGACCCCAATGCCATGCACCGAAGCTAACTCATCAGGGATAATGTCTCCCATCACCCCTTGGGCATTGAACAATGGTGGATCACCTTGCGCTCGTGACGACATATTGCCTGCAAGCAAAACAAGAGTAAGATTACCATTTAAGATCAGACGAATACAAGGTTTGTTAAGGGCTTTACCAGGATCATTCTCGCCCTCTTCCTCTTCCTCGTCGTCAAAATCTTGAGGCTCAAGGGAGTAGATGATGCCGCACTCGCAGAGCTGGGCAACGCTCAAAGGGTATCTGGATTCTAAGGGCTCAGCATCCTTAAGCTTCTTAATGTGTTCAAGGTCAGTCTCCGACAAGTTCTCTTCCTTCGATTTATTACAAGCTCTCGTCTCGCACTCCGCAAGCCACACATTACAGACTTCGCCCCTTTGAGACTTAGGCAATTTAACAAACAAGAATCTCTCCTTCCAATTATGATTGGACGACGGGGGGTGTGGAAATAGGTTGGCTTGGGCCTTTGGACGACGACTAAAAAAATATCAACCCACTTGTTTGGTGATTGTACAGATTGTAAAAAACCATCTAAAAACTCTAACTCTAGGCTTCAATCCCAATCTATGACATTGGTAGATGAAAAAGCTCATAGAGCGCCAAGCCGAGTAGGCGAGTCCGTGAAGGACCCCTGCTCGGCCAAGCCGAGTACGCGAGTCCGTGAAGGACCCCTGCTCAGCCAAGCCGAGTACGCGAGTCCGTGAAGGACCCCTGCTTGGCCAAGCCGAGTACACCAATCCGTAAAGGACCCCTGCCCGGCCTAGCCTAGTAAGCGAGTCCCTGAAGGACCCCTACCCGGCCAGCCGAGTACGCGAGTCCGTGAAGGACCCCTGCTCGGCCAAGCCGAGTAGACGAGTCCCGTGAAGGACCTCTACTCGGCCAGGCCGAGTAGACGTGTCCGTGAAGAACCTCTACTCGGCCAAAGCCGAGTAGACGAGTCCCATGAAGGACCTCTAGGGCCGAGTAGACGAGTCCGTGAAGGACCTCTACTCGACCAAAGCCGAGTAGACGAGTCCGTGAAGGACCTCTACTCGACCAAAGCCGAGTAGACGAGTCCCATGAAGGACCTCTACTCGGCCAAGCCGAGTAGACGAGTCCCATGAAGGACCTCTACTCGGAAGACGAGTCCTATGAAGGACCTCTACTCGGCACAGCCGAGTAGACGAGTCCCTGAAGGACCTCTACTCGGCCAAAGCCGAGTAGACGAGTCCGTGAACAACCTCTACTTGGCCAAGCCGAGTAGACGAGTCCTATGAAGGACCTCTACTCAGCCAAAGCCAAGTAGACGAGTCCTATGAAGGACCTCTACTCGGCCAAAGCCGAGTAGACGAGTCCGTGAACAACCTTTACTGGGCCAAGATGAATTCAAGGCTGAAAGAATCCGATAAAATATATAAATCTACATTATAATTCCGCACTCTTTTCCGAAAAAGAATGTGGAATGAGAGGCAATTGATATGGGTGAAAAATACTCCCCATAAAAATAGTGACACGTGTCACTATTTAATAAACATTGAACCTGCCATGGCACCCATGAATGAGGGGAAAGTGGTGGCTAACCATCTTCCCACTATTTACACCACCAATTATGGCAGTAACCTCCACTCAAGACAAATAAATTGTCCATTAAAGGGAGTAACCTCCCATCAAACTTGTAACTCTCTAATTAATGGGAAAGTAAATGACCATTAGTGAAAGACCCTATAAAAGAGAAAAGCGGGAATTGAAAAAGGTAAGTGATTTCCATCAAACTTTGCACAATACTCTCCTAAAATATTTTCTCACTTAGGCATCGGAGGTTTCCCGCCGGAAATCCTTCCGGCGAATCACCGGTGTCGTCTTTTTATTGTGCAGGTCTATTCACGAATCAAATTCCGGATTTCATCCACAACACACTGTTTCTTTTTTTAATTAACCAGTTTTAGAAAAGCGCACAGAGGATGCAACCCAAGTATATATGCAGCAA
The DNA here is from genome assembly GCA_033070095.1 of Escallonia herrerae. Classification (NCBI taxonomy): domain Eukaryota; kingdom Viridiplantae; phylum Streptophyta; class Magnoliopsida; order Escalloniales; family Escalloniaceae; genus Escallonia; species Escallonia herrerae. The sequence goes on along the minus strand of JAVXUP010001159.1, from coordinate 209,749 downwards.
CATACCAAGGAACAAAGCCCATCCCAGCCCAATGCCAAACCACCACAAACTAGACAACAAGACTTTATGCGCTAGAAAGATAACAGCTGCCCTGTTGGTGTTTGAGGGGATGCGAAACTTCTTTGATAATATCATCACACACAATAAATCATAGAGTGCGCAGAAAACAAGCAGCATTCAAGACCTTTTCTACAACCTTATAAAAATTATGTAGGTCTATGATTCACGCGTTTTAGATTATAATTACATGCGTCATGTAATGAAAATTTAACCACTTGTTCATACTGAGGCAGTTTGATCCGTACCCTGGGAAATCATACTTCAAATGTACTTGATGATCATTAAAATGCTGCACTGTTGCCTGTCCCGTAGTTCAAAATCCCGGTCCTCAGCTGCAAAATTTTGCAAAAAACAAGCGAGTACGAAGATGCTTGTCAATTCAATCAAGCGTACAATCTGTACTTACAAAACAAAAAAAAGCAAACGTGAGAGAGAAACTGCATTCTACCTTCTCAACGACATGCACAGCACCTGGGAAATCTTGCCCTTCTTTCTTTAAGAGTTCAATACGAGCTCTGGTGATGTTTTTCTGCTCTTCCGCCTGAAAAAGCAATGTGATAAGTACTTAGCTATTACAGTTGATATTTTTATCCTTCTTAAAAATGAAAAAAAAAAAGGATTCTGCTAGTTGGTCGAGCTTATATGAGTAAGGAGGTCTATCCTAGAAGTGCAGAAGCCAGCGAGCTGGTTCTGAAACATGATTTGAACACCCTTATGTTGCTAAATGGAGTATTGAAGAGGGCCACAACAATTTTCTTTTACAATATATGGGAGAAAATGGGGAAAAGAGTGATGACTAAGAACAGGGGTAGGGACTGACTATAATAGTGGCCAGCACAGCCCATAACATCAAGAAACAACTGACTCGTATGTTTTGGAATGCTTAAGTGACAAACTTATGGTGGACGGCATAAAGAAGCGACTGAAATGCTTCACTGCCGTCGAGTGACAAGTATGAGAAACTCTGGAACCCCTAATGAGGGATGCCATACAAATTAAAGCCGGCACAAGCTGCCAATTCCTCAAGAGCATTGGTCATGTTATGGTGCACAAAGTTTTCAAACGTATAACTAGTAAAACTGTTATCATGATATCAAGGAAGCAGCATCAACAACTAAATTCTTTATATCTGAAACACTTCTTTTGGTATATGTTTTTATTTGCTATTTTCCTGAGTAAGCTCAAAAATTTAATAGTCATCCTCTGCAGCTGAGAAACTATAGATATTCTTGTAAAATTAGTTTCATATTCTTCAGTAAATGATGTGAGAGATTGGCTATGAAAGTCTGGAGGCACGTCTTTCTTCTAATTCTATAATTTAAAGTGAGATTCTGTCAGCTTGACAAGAGCTCCAAAGGAGATCCAAAGTGAGAAGCCTATAATCGAGAATCCCAACGAGATTGATGGAATTACTACAAAAAAGTTTGGCTGTTTGTCAAAGCGGTCCAACTGTTTTGATCCAAGGGCCTGTGTCCCGGACGACAAGCTTCCTGCAGTAACATTCTACCATTTAGGATAGACCTATGAGTGTGTGCTTTCTGTGAGCGAATTGCACATATGAAGATTCTCGTAATTGCTAATTTTTCGTTGACACCAACACTCGGTCAAACAAAGGAAAAAAAGGTACACATCTTACTGACCTTCTTCAAAATATTTGTCAAGTACTGGATCTCATCCTTCTTTGCTGCTGATAAAGAGTGTGCAGTATCTCCAATATTAGTCCTGCAAGAAATATGTGTCCAGTATGTTGATACCCCAAAAGCATTTCTATGGATTTTCAGGTATCATAATAACCAGTTTTCGATCAAGCACGTGCACTGCTTACGTACAAAAACGAATCTTGATGTCTTTGTTCTATCTCTGTGACTACTTTCTGGAAGTAAGGCAGTAAAATTATGCAACAAAAGTATATGTGAAGCGTAGAATGGTTGTCTGTCAGCATGAGATTGCAGAAGCAATGCCAACATGAGCTAAGCAGAGCCCAGTACATAAGGGCCAAAATCCTATCTAGTTTACTGCATCCGCAAGCTCCTTAGGCACACCTCAGGAGCATGATGCTCTACTATCCCACATTGAAATTAGGTGGTGTTCTTAGTACATGCTTATCTGCTGTGCTAATAGTTGTTGCAAAACCTGGAGAACTCTCAAGCTCACCAAAACAACAAATTATACATACATGAACCCATTGCATTGATAGCTACTTGATTTAGAGCAAAAGCAAGTAAGCTCGAGTTCTGTGCTATCTGTGCAACTGACCATCCTCTAGGATACGTGAAAAGTGGCTTGGTTGATAAGGTCAGGGCTTGTCAAGGGACCGCCATGGTTCACAAACTCACACAGAGAGAGAGAGAGAGAGAGAGAGAGCGAGGGAGAGAAAGACTTGTCACTTGTCATCTCTCATTTCAGCCTCCCTCAAGAATCTTGAAATCTACGATCCTAAATCAGACCTCCATTAGCTGTTGTCAACAACAATAAGTACGAAAAGTGTTGTTCTTTACATTCATATGGTATACTTATTTTTTTGTAGTACATGAGTGGAGACAATATGGTACACTAAAAGATATGAGCCTAGTATTTTTCAGTAATGTTCGAATGTGGAACTTTAAACTTATACCATAGAAATCTTGCAAGGTTTATCAAATCAGAGGTTGTAAATCATGCCAAAATTTTACTCCTACAGCTTTTCATTTTGTGATTGCATATCATGTATAATTCACAAGTGAAGATGTAGTACATTAAATCTATGTTACATGGACTCGTTACGAGTGTCCGGATCGGATACGTGTCCAAGTGTCGGACTCGTCTAATTTTGAAAACACAAGACACGAGGACAAGGCAAAATGTTCATATTTGTTATTGCTTTTTAGTTATTTTGAAGGCAAAAATGTGTTTTATGTGATGCATTTGATTTCAATTGACGACTTGTCTCGTCTCAAAAAATAAGACTATAAGATAGTATCATAATGGCATATCCCATGAGATGTGTCGGACATATATCACATGCCCATGTCCAAGTGTCGAGTGTCCGACAAGAGTACTTTATCCAAACCAAAGAGTCCATGTAACATAGCATTAAATAACAAGCGAGCCGCTTATTATCCATTAATGTTGTATTGTGAAGCTTATGTCAAACCTCATAAATAGTTGAAAGTTAATCAAATGGTCATGGTGTCTTTGACTCTCAGAAAAATGCTATAAGTAGCTGATAAAACATGTAAACGCATTTTAGATATGATATGTGGTAATAAACGGAGGAACTCCACTGTATTCTACATATAACCATTTGAAATGTGTTAACAATGCAACAGGAACAATCCATGTAAACTATATGTTCCAGTTAACATTGGAAAACCTGAAGATGCCTACTTATTAGGAAACAAAGGATCCAGATTTTGTTCTTCCACAAGTTGCTCTACAGTGTCAAGAGTGCTTCCGACCTGCAGAGAAGAAAAAACTTCACACAAATTAAACTACTTACTTTTTCAACATTATAAACAACCAATATGGGTCATTATTTGGCGGAAACAGAAAGTTATTTTAGAACATCAAGTATCATGGTTTTTACGTATGAAGGGTAATGAGAAGCTCTTTTTTTTTTTTTTTATCTTCTACGGGAAATGTAAAAAGCTTTCTTTTTGGGCCTTTTCTCTCTTCTATACGTAAATGATTCCATTATAAAAACCAAAGGCTGGCGTAACACACTAAGAAAACCCCGTACACATGTAGTGACACCAAAAGTAAAACTACAAACAGAGATCTCCCACCAGAGGCCAGCAAGTTGGTGGACCACCTTCTCTAGCATTGTCCAACAGCCACGATTCTCTGGGACTTGGCTTTCACTGTTAGGGATTTGGTAGGTGATGCCAGGTTCAGTTATATTTGACAAGGGACTGGTAATTGTACAAAAAAGGGTGGTGGCAGTCTGCAAAGCTTTGGAATCGATTGCGCCATGTGTTTTTCAGTGCGTATGCATGGAACACCTTTCTTGAATTTCTGGATAGCCTTTTTGGATGTATATCCTGTTGGAATATTTTAATAAAATAAAATAATTTATGGCTATATGTATTTACTTATATGTAAATTATGAAATGAGTTACAAATGCAATAATGAATATTATTAACTCAAATGTGTTTATGGTGTATATAATATACTTTATTATTTGGCATTATTGAGAATGATTATGATTATTCCATGAGTTACAAAGACTTTTAATCTTACTTATGTAGCCAATAAATGGATTATGGTTGGCCAAGTATATAAGGTCATGGGGTGTGACATAGAAGACTAGAAGCAACTATGCTTCCACACTTAGTGTTTTCTTCTTTACGATCACAATATTTTTCTTCTTTAGCTATTTTCATATTTTATACTTGGGCAACGTGATCGTGGACTTGTTCATACCGTCTTCCTGTGGACGTGCACATGGAGGAGACATAGCTGCGTCAATGGATTTTATCTTGGAGACTTTATCTGCCGTCAACACCTGCACGTAAGGAGGCGATAACGTCTTTAGAACAGTGACTCTGTCACGACTCTCACGGACGGGCTATTTTATATCCTTTTACTGCTTTTGATTACATAATTTTATCAAGCGTTCATATAGCATTGCTTTCAATTATTTTGCTACGTTTAATCTCTTGGTATTACTAATATTTTGTTGTAGAAATACAAATCAAAGCCTATATTTCCAACATTCTAAAGACGTTATGGTTTTGATTTGTATATAATTTAAAATTTTTTTTTTTCTGAAAAAAAATTGTCTTTTGTTGATCTCTCTAGAGAAAGTTAAATGAAACGGAGAGAGGAGGATCGAAGCTTGAAGTCAACAAGGTCTCAGGTAGCCATGGGCACCAAAGCACAAATAAAGAATTACCACCGGGTTTGTTTGGAACACTAAGTACCAAGGCATTTTTTTTTAGGAGCAGTAGCAGTAGTACTGAAAGAAATATGATTTATCACGGCTTTAATTATCAACCAACTTTAGTGCTGTTAAATTAGTTGCTTGGAACATTCAATGTTGGTTTTGACATTGCATGTCTATGTTAAACGAGCATGTGTTGCATCCCATGTATATTTGGGAAAATTAGGAAGACAGAAGGTGGTGATTGAATCTGCTTATTAGCAAGTGGACACTGGTCAAATGGGTTCTATTCCGGTAGATGAATTTAAAATGGTCTCTAATAGTTAGTTCCAAAAAGATTTTGTTGCAAGTATCATGGTGGAGTACAAGACTTCAAAACCAGTGGTTTTGTTTCGCACATTGGTATGTGGTGTAACAGGCATGAAAATCCAAAATGGCGACAAAATTGATATGACTTTTCAGATATTTTGTATCGAGGTAAGTTTCTTAACAATTTTAGTACATATAGCTATGTATGCAATGAATCTTGGAAGAAGTAGAGGCACCATAATTTCAAAAGACTTTTTAATTAAATTGATGTCCATTGAAAAAATTATTGAAAGTTACAAACAGTTAGTTACATATTCATTAGTGTACATAATGGATGCTTGTAAGTTACATGGTTGACAATTTATTGACTTAAGAATATGATGTAATTTACATGCTTGACAAGATTACTTTTCTCAAGCCAGATGGTATGCTACAAATATACATCTTGACTAGTTGACCCACAAGGCTTTGAGGTTACTTGCAATAAACATACAACACGAGTTCTTATACCATATATTTGGAGAATTTTATCTTAGAGAAAAAGAGAAGAAGAAGGAAAAAAGGAAAATACTTGCCAAGCCTTTGAGTTGGCTTCATGTAAGCCTATGATCATGGTAGCTTTCGATGCATTATTAGATGTTATGCAAAAGTGGTTATACATGAATATCCAATAAATCTACTTTGATATATTTATATAAACTTGTTTAAGGAAGAATTAATATTTGGGTTTAATTTGAGAAGAATGATTGTGTTTTTGCATACTTACACTAATTTCCTAAATATTTTTAATTACATCTTTTCATAAAATATACAACATGGGTAACTTAAATAATGTTTGGTGTTTGTGTTTTTGCATACTTACATTAATTTCCTAAATATTTTTAATTACATCTTTTCATCAAATATACAACATGGGTAACTTAAGTAATATTTGGTGTTACAACTAAATTATAACAGTACGATTTAATAAGGAATTTTTTAAATCTTTAACAAATTGGAATGCTTTTATAGGATGTGAGATTCTTTTATATTTAGAATCTGTAAGCCTAGGAATTGTGGATTACGTTTTAGTTCAATTATTTATGCGTGTTCTTTTGGGAGAAAAATATTGGGTTACAACCATTTCAGCCTTCGAAAACTAGGAAAGAAAATAAAAAGCATTAGTTTTTGGATGAAGAGGTAAACATTTTCTTACTATGATAAGCGTACGTCTCTTACTTGCAGTGGATGTTTTCTTGAGCTAGCACTTTCATCTAATACTCTGTTTTGTAGATATCAAATAGAGAAAAGCAAAGAGAAAAATAAAATGAACTTTTGCTAGATATTTGTTTTTTTTTGTATGAATTGGATTCAAAATTTAAATATTAGTGACAATAACGTTGATGCCTTTACTTGTAGATTATTATGTTTGTCTATAAGTAGTTGTATCTTAAAAAATACCTACACTTATTCCTCTTTAATTTTTGTCACATGCCTTTGGTATGAAAAAGGAAAAGGTATTTTTGAAATTCTATACATAGAGTTATATCTTGGTGAACCACCTAAAATCAGTTTATGGAGTTCTCTTTCAAGAGGGGAAAATTTTCATGGAATTATCGGCTTTTGTAAAACAAGTAACTTGAAGCTGATTTTATTTTGCTGAATGTGTCTATGAAATAAATTGTTTTGATAAAATTATGAAAATCCTTATTTTGATGTTAAATTCTTTGATAAATACATGGCTGCGAAATGTGGGAGTGCATGATTTGAAGATAATTATGATTTCTTGAGTCATGTATATACAAAGAAGATTAGCGACATAAAGAACATCTATATATAATATGTTCTTAATTTTAAGTCTATTTTAGCATGTCGCGTGCATGTATCCATAGTGAGATTATGTAATATCTCATGCATCTATCTCTGTTTCTTGCACTTGGGCTTTGCTAGTTTGGATCTCCGGGCTTGTATAGCTCTTCTGCATAATTGAGCTTAAAATGTGGAAGGAGAAAAAAAAAACAAAACAAAACAAAATTTGCAAAGTATTGAAAGTTTAGTAATTGAAATTATACTTTGGTAAAGATGTTAAATCATAATAACCGAAGTCGTTGACTTCTGATTATCTTGGCTATTTTGATATTTATTTTTGTGGTATCTATTTCAAATGGTATCTAAGTTTTGATTTTTTGAATACGAGGTGCATTGATTTTTTTTTGGTACTTTAAATCTTGGATACCCAATTATTTATCATATGATTGCAAATTCGAAACTATATTTGCACATGGATTTTATCTAACTTTTGCAAAGCTTGAGAATTGAAAATTCTTGAAACTTATCAGAGGATTTTTGTGAAGTTGCTATTGATGTGAGATTATGTTATGCGAAGAATGACGCATGTTGAGGAAAATGTGGCTCCTAGTAGGTGAAAGACTACTGGTCACATTATGTTGAAGACTAGTTCCTAGTAGTAGACTACTGATCAAAGGTTTGATTCCTAGTAGTGAGACTACTGACTAGCTAGTATCATATTTGATGCTAAGCGAAGTGGATGTTACCACTGAAATGTGATTTACCTGATGCGATTCATAATGTTACTTTCATGTGCACTATTGGGCCCTTAAAATTCTGCAAACTTGTGATACTTCATCGATGAAGAGAAAATAAGTTATAGAGGCTTTATAAAAGTTGGGCAACTTGCCTCGGGACTAGCACGGTGGCTAGATCCTTTTTCACCTGAGGCGGATGGGGTGAGCCCATAGGGAGTCACCAGCCGGAGTAACCCATCCTTTGTGATTGGAGATCCCATGAAGAAGGTTCAATGGGTAGAAATAACCCGTAAAGCGTGACTCGTGATAAAAGTAGCACCCTTTTGTTAATAGGAGAGTGTCTCCTCCCCATCCGTACGGTGCTTGTGCTACTTAGTGTGACGTCCAAGAAGGGTTTTTCCCTGAATGAGCCCGAAGCGAATATTTTCACGAGGTACATGTCACACGTACCCTTGGAGGACTCACCTAAGTGAGAGTGGTCGTGAGGCCGCGACTGTGGGAACCATGGGCCATTCCCTAAAGACTCTCATGAGAATCAAGATAAGAGCGCATGGCCATTAAAAGCGCTAACCCGCGAACTAAGTCCCATATCAGTATTGTGTGTGTGACAACTGAAGTTTGGCCAAGGGACCTAATTCAAGGCGTAATCCATTACGGCTCTCTCAAATGGAAGTTGTCAACACTAAGTGTTGGTTCAAGCCCGGAAGGCACCAACACCTATTGCACAATACAAGTTGCCCATCTTATTTATGTATTTTCTATTTTTGTTACTTTACGAGTTTATAATGTTCAATAACCATGGCTTTATTTTGCGAAAGAAAAAAAATAGTCATATAATAATAAATGAGTTTTATGAATGTATCATGATTTTCATTGAGAAGGTTTTAAATGCTTTAAATTTTGTTGGAATGGTGAGTTTTATATATATTTCATTAGTGGCTTTTTAAGTATTTTAAATCATCATTTTATTTTATCAAAATAGTGGGGGATTGTTGGAATATTTTAATAAAATAAAATGTACATTATAGCATTGTTATTATATTGCAATTTATGGCTATATGTATTTACTTATATGTAAATTATGAAATGAGTTACAAATGCAATAATGAATATTATTAACTCAAATGTGTTTATGGTGTACATAATATACTTTATTATTTGGCATTATTGAGAATGGTTATGATTATTCCATGAGTTACAAAGACTTTTAACTTACTTATGTAGCCAATAAATGGATTATGGTTGGCCAAGTATATAAGGTCATGGGGTGTGACATAGAAGACTAGAAGCAACTATGCTTCCACACTTAGTGTTTTCTTCTTTACGATCACAATATTTTTCTTCTTTAGCTATTTTCATATTTTATACTTGGACAACGTGATCGTGGACTTGTTCATACCGTCTTCCTGTGGACGTGCACATGGAGGAGACATAGCTGTGTCAATGGGTTTTATCTTGGAGACTTTATCTGCCGTCAACACCTGCACGTAGGGAGGCGATAACGTCTTTAGGACAGTGACTCTGTCACGACTCTCACGGACGGGCTATTTTATATCCTTTTACTGCTTTTGATTACATAATTTTATCAAGCGTTCATATAGAATTGCTTTCAATTATTTTGCTACGTTTAATCTCTTGGTATTACTAATATTTTGTTGTAGAAATACAAATCAAAGCCTATATTTTCCAACATATCCATTGATGTTTGCGTACTGTTCATGTACATGAGTTCGCCCCCTCTGGCGCTCTAGAAAAACGCAGCTTCTCTCTCTAGACTACTAATTTCTCTAAATTAGTGAATATTTTGAGAAGTGAGAAAGCTATACTCATCAAGAAAATCCTCTAAAATTCTTGCCAAACACTATGTTGAGCAACATATTTGAAACTGTTATAATGATCCCGAGTTACTAACTCTCAGATTTGTCTGCATCAACTTTAAACATGTAAAACCTTGCATGCAACAAAAAAGTACATTTCATTGACTTATGAAGTTAGACAACATACCTGTTATGATGTTAGACAACATACCTGTGTCTCGATACATGTAGACTCGAATTCATCCTGTAAGATACAACTGTAAGGATTCAAACTTGCCACCAAAGCAATAAATGATAAGATGACCCCGAAACTCCTAACTCTCCATCAAGGCCCTAGGGAATCGCTCAAACTAAACTGTAAATGTGAAACAAGATGAAGCTAATTACTTAACTTACGAGCACATTCGAGCCAGCCAAGGAGAAATAAAAAAGCAAAAAGCCAAAATTAAAAAAATCAAAACTCTAACAACTCGATTATGAAAAGAGATAAAAGTTAACACCCTGTTATGCTTTCCACAATCTATTTTATCATTGAACTTTGTCATTACAACGAAATATTTATAGCAAAGATTAGAGTGCTGACAAGCACGAGGGTGTGGAAATAGATGCTCCCTGTGCGTGTGTGTCCATATAGACATATACCAAACACCCGAATGTGAAAAGAAGAGACAAGACAAAGTTCAAATTTATTATGTAACTATGTTACAAGAATAGTTCAAAAAAAAACTAAAGCTAATGAACAGAGAATAAATACCTGTGCATTTTCACGTAAAGAAGTAATAACCTGTAATATTGAACAGAATATTCTGGATTTAGTTCAACATCTTTACTTGAGGAAAAGAAAGAAAGATGACAGAGGATCGCATAATGTGTTTATCAACTAAGATTCTTGGTAGGTATATTGGTATACACCCGGTGAGACACATGTTGGAGCTTGGATGTTGAAATGAATCAAGGTGCTCAAAGCCATAGCTTTAAAAACTTCATGGAGAAAGTCAAGGTCAAGGATCAGGCTACTAGGCTAAGTTGCTTCGAATTGTAGATGTTCTTTTTACTTATGTAACGAGTCTTAGTTTCATATGGGCATGACTATGACCTAGAATAAGCCTAGGACACATTTGCATTGCACGTGAGCTCCAAATCTTTCAAACAATGTGTTTCTAAAATTTGGATCAACTTCGGAGCTAACTATGATTTTCTGAAAGATGGGGCTAATCTTTTCACCATGAACAGATTTTCTTTCTCTTTTTTCTTTTTTTTTTTTCCTTTTCTTAGCTTTCTAATGTACAAGCCTTAAACGGATTTTCTTAGAGAAAAGGGGTTTTGGGGAAAAGGGTCGTAGTCAATTATAACTTATGGGTTCTGTGAATCTAATGCAGGAAATAATGGTCCTATGTCAATCCTGCATAATAAAACAAATTTGTGGCATTTCTAATTTCCATAAAAACCACTTTCCATTATTGGGCTACTCTTCATGAAAACTGTTTCTAATCCCCCTTGTGGGGTCTTCGAAAAAGCTTCACGCATTCACTTCTCTTCCATTCTTCTGAATTATCATTACATCAGAGAGAGAATTTCAAAGAGCTTCACATATTTGTGGGAGAGCATGGTTAGCAATTCATATATCTCTCCATTCCTAGAGCTTTATCTTCATAAATCAACTCTTAAAGGAGTTTCCGTTCTAAGCTTATACCTTCAATCTGTACATCCTTTCTATGCCTTCAAAGAAGAAGCTAGAGTTAGCTTCAAGAGTTGTATAGCCTTGGGAAGAAGCTAGAGATAGCTTCAAGAGAGGTAAGCCTTCAGTTAGGCAAGAATTAGCTTCAAGAGGTTTGTACCCAAGCTTGGGGAATTGTACTTTCTGTTTGACTACCACATGAAGGTGGTGTGATGCAGTGGATAAATGACTCACCGAGCTAGAATTAGCGACAGGAGCCGAGGCTGAAACGTGTGAAAATTCACTGTTTCACTCTATCTCTCTCTTCCCCTCTTCATTATCTATATATATATATATATATATATATATATATAGACTACCTATAAAAGTACGAATCTTGTAAATCTTTTTATTCCATTTTTGTCCTTCGTTAATCACTCTAATAACAATCTTATCCTTTAATAATTACTACTCCATTATTACCCTACACTTTCATTAATACTACTCCATTATTACCCTACCCTTTCATAAATACTATTGTTAATTACTAATTGTGTAATCATTTTTGGGTTTTACCTTCCGTTAGTTATTTCAATAACAACTTTACCTTCCCTAATTATTTTTTTTGTACCGTGTTTAAGAAACATTATGTTATAAATTTAATCTAAATCAATATTTACATATTGGGAAACAAAATATGTAGTTGTTAAAATATATTTATATATATGTATGCGTGTGTGTGAGTGTATGCGCGCGCGCACTACCTCTAAAAGTATAAATTTTATAAATTATTTTTTGACGATTATTACGTTAATTACATTCTTACCCTTCTTTTATTACTCCTTTTTAAATTTTGATGAAATTAAAATAATATTGGGTAATCAATCTATTTTATACATTGATGGAAAAATGAAAAGTGTGATGAGAAAGAAAAACATAACAAAAAAGTTCCTTTATTATATTCTTTTAATTTAATTAAAATAAAATAAATATTAGATATTGACCTGGATAATGAGAATTGTAATTTTCTTTCTTCATTTTAGGTTAGTAAACAATTTACCAATTGAAAAACTGAAAAACGAAAACAACATAAAGAAACTAAAATACAAAATCAATTAAGAAACAGAAAATTGTTAGGAAAACAAAAAAAAGGGTTAAATAAAAAAACAAGGCTCAAATACGGTGCAAATTTGAATTGAAAATATGTTCGATTATTGCAGTTGAAGACTAAGTGTTTTGTGTTTCTTATTGATCAAACATAAAGGAGCTGGTCTTGAAAATTACAAATCTTAACCATTAACCAATTTAATAATTTATAAAAATAAAGACGTAGATTCATTTTTTTAAGTTCTCTATTTGCTTTTATTTTCAACAGTACCATCAAATATTTTTTTTAATCCAAAGCTTACAAAGAATATTTTCAAATATTGAATTGATTACAATTGCGATCATCAAATAACATTTCTTCTAAAAAATTCACAAAAAGTTGAGAACATATCACTTCAAATATTTCTCTCGACTATATTCTCGTGCAACGCACGTGCTCTATACTAGTATATATAAAAAGTTGAAGCCTTCGTTTAGAATTGCGACACATAGGATTTTTAGTCTTTCATATTTGTGACACGTAAGATTTAATAGGCTTTCTCTACGTGACAAATCAACCTTAACTTTTAATGTGGGAGTTCCCCAACTTTGATGGACTCTTAAAAGTAAAAGTAGACACATTTTTTGTGTTACACTCCTACTAAAACTTGAACTCTTAAGGTTACTTTGGTCTCTGTGTCTCTATATCTCTTTCACTCCGAGAGGTGCTTATGTGGACAGAAACTTTGATGGATCCTCTCATGCATGAAGGAAGCATATAATGCAGATTTGGGTTTTGGAAAAGAAGGCAAGGGACATAGTAGTTGTTGAGGTAGCTGAGCACGTAAAATTCATTAGATACTATTTATGTAGAAAAAACATTTAAAAAATCTTATACATAAAATCATGTAGTGTTATTTGATACATCTTGCAACTCCTTAACTCTATAAAACTATACAAATGCTGGCTTATTTTCATTGAAAAAACATCACTTCGATAAAAATCAATTCCTCCTCCGTTTTTCTCAAGGATGAAGACGCATAAGAAGACAAAGGCTAACAATTTCAACTCTAAGGCTAGTCATACCAGGAAAACCATGCACCAAACCGTTTCATCAATCTCAACGCAAAAGAAAAATACTATGAAATACTGACCACCATTTCGAGAAAATACGGTAAGCAATTAATCAAGTGTTTTTTGTTCTCACATACTATATCATAGAAAAAAGATTTACTTATTCATGATGCTTGCAAATTAAGTGGTCTTTGAAGGCAAGAGACGGTTCAATTTCATGCCAGAGTTGGAAAAGGAAGCTAGGCGGATGACTATTGTAGAAAAGTTTGTATCAAGGGTTTGTCCACTCCTAAAACAAAGAAGTAGTCTTTCCTTCATGCTGCTAGGGATGAAGATCCGCCAGAACTAATTTCTTGATTCGATCGGGATAAATGGATGTAGATTTCACTATAAGACTATAGGTTAGTCACGTTTTGGATGCTTCTTGCCTGTAACAATAACCCCTCGAGAAACTTTGGATGCTTCTTGAGAGCCTGTGAAAATAAGCCCTTAAGTAACTTATATATTGCTCACGATTTCATGTGTAACTTCTTTTAAATTCTTTAATATCACCCAATTTTGGTTGTATCATGATGTTTACACTTAGAAAAGATGAAAAAAAAAAAGGGAAAAGAACTTAGATTCTTAAGCTCGTGCATGAAAAATATTTTTAGTAATTCCAGTTGGTGAATATGATATCATCTTTCCTGCTTGCCATAAAGGCAAATTAGTGATTTGTTCAATTTCTAACCTTTTTTTCCGTCGTGTATACATTGAGTGAAGTGTATAAATAGGCACAATTGTGGAATTACATTAAGCTAATGAAAATATATATTAAGTGATGAGAGCTTCCCTGCTTTTCGTAAGGGCAAATTAGTAAATTTAGACATTACTACACATTTACATAATTATGCAAGTACATTATAGAAGTATATAAGTATACTTATTGGTGATGACAATGCGAATGCGGTGATGATAATGCAAATGCGGTGAATTATCGTAACTGGAAACATAAACTGGTTGTCTGGATGAGATTTTTTTCCTAACATATGCCTGGTTTCACTGTGAGCCAACTTGATAAATTATGGTATTTTATTTCTTTCTTTTTGGTTTGAGTCATCATGTAATTAATGATTGTAAGTAGTTGTTATATTTGTTCCGTAACCTTTAGTACTATTTTTTAGGATATATGAAAGAAGACTTTGAAACTCCAAGAAAATTCAATTCATAGATGTTGATCTCGAACCTATGAATGAGGATGTTCTCCGAAACTCGCAAAGAAAAAAGGAAGTGAGTTAGACAAAAAGAAAAGCAACTAGGACAAGGAAAGAAGTGACTTGGACAAAAAGAAACGAACTTGCTTAGACACTTTTTTTGTCGCTAATCTTAGTCCAAAAAACCGAATATTGATTAATACGTAATTGATCGAACAACTACTTGAAAACGACTCTTCTACTCAGAAACGAAATGTTCCAAATATTCCTTGAAATTCTTGCTCCCCTTGGACCATTTGTATCTATATGCATTAGGATCCCGATTCATGGATCTCTCGATTAAGGAAATAAAAATAAGAGGATCGAACCATCTCTTCTGACTCTTTTTCAAATTCGATAAATGTTGGTTGATCGAATATTTCATTATAGTTCTATGATTCAGAATATCCTTTCCTATTTGATCATTTTGAATTCCATATTCGAAGTTGCGATTGGATCTATTCATTAAAAAGAGTCGATGCAATACATTTCTTATGTACCCATAGGTGCTATATTGGATTTGAATCAGATTTCGGATCAATCTATATTGATTGACTGTCTCCATTATATGCTTCCTTCATACATGAGAAGAAAAGCACGAAGCGGTAATGGTGGTAGTAGTAGTGGCGGCTATTATAGTGGAAGTGCTTGACACAACGGTAGTGTTATAGGTAAAAATTTTGTAGAGATAAGCAGGAAGTGGTAGGTGGTGATAGTAGTGGCGGCTATAATGGTGAGATTAATTATGGCTGGTGACAGTAATGGCATTTATGGTAAAGAAAATGATAGCACTAAGGTTTTGAGGTTTTAGTAGAGTAGTAATAGATAACTGTTGTTAAGAATCTAAATTGGACAAAAGGTAAACCTGATTAAAAGTGGTGATTCCGATTTTAGTACCTTGACAACAACTTGAACGTTTTGAAAAGTCTACCCTAGGACTAGGAACGGTTAAAGTTTTAACCAATTGTGTCATGTATTATCACGGTCCTAACAAGTCCAAAAAATTTCTCGGTGGTGCTTTCAATAGGCAATGTACGTTCAAATTTAATCACTTAAACATAAACAAAGCACATTTCATAAGACGGTGAAAACAACACATGCAATAAAGTAAGTTTCTGTAACGTAACTATAGAACATATATCGATTTGCTATACCTCCTAAGTGATGGTCTTTCCGTTAAAAAAAATTGCATATCACCGCTAAGCAAACACCCTTTTGTTACTAAACGAGACAATGCATTAGGCCTATCTTAACATTAATATGCAAACATTCGTCTTGAGGAGATACACAAAAATCAATGATGATACAAACACTACAAAAACAACATATTATCGGTAAAATATTTTGTAACTTTTTTTTAATAGTAGTCTATATGATAGAACGATCGAACCGAAGTTTGAGCTACTTTAAACAGATTTCATGAAAATGATTATTCCTGTCCATGGCAATGGACTAATTTGTTTGAGAAACCAATATACTTGATTGATTGCAACTACTATGTTTAAGATGTTTACGTGTATTAACTTATATATTATCTTTGAAAATATTAACTATTGTTCGTCATTTAGAATTAGAGTTTGTTTCACTATGCTAAAGTATATGTTATAATGAAATCAAATTGCATCACGTCCCGTGCATTTGCACGGGTCCATTAGCTAGTATAATTAACTTTCTTTACCTAGTTGTCTATAGAAGGTTCTCGACCTTAATCAAATTTCTCGTATTCAAAGTTAAAGAGGACTCATTGTTTGGTAAAAATCAGAAAAACGTTCTTAACACCTATTCAACAACCTAACACCCCCACCCACCCCCACCCCCACCGCGGCACACACGTATAAAATTGAAAAATTATCAAAATATAAATAGGTGCCATAGGGACAAACGACGACACAAGCGTTCTTCTTGAGAAGTAAATACCTGGAGAAAGAGACGATACAAGCGTTCTTGTTCAGAATTTGTAAACGTAGGAAATGCTTCGAAGAAATCCTGTGTATGAACCCAAAAAAAAAAAAGATTAAAACAACACAAAGAAAGAATAAACAAATTAAGCAATATATGCTTACCCAGAAATCTAGGCAAAAAGATTTACAGACAAAAATGCTTAATGAAAGCAGCTGCAATCATAATTTAATACTTCTCTTTGGACTTCTTTTTATCTGATGGATTGGAGCCAAGTTTTCGTAACATGAAATATCATAATATGATTGCAGCTGCTTTCCTTAATTAAAGCAGGTGCAATCATAAGATGCTACTGTATTAATTTCTGGACTTCTGTTTGTTTGAGGGATTGGAGCCCAGTTTTCGCTTAATATGCAAGTTCTTTGTCATCTCTATTCTAATTCTTGCCAAAAGTTGGGTCAAAAGTGAAAACCCTGTTGTCACGAAACTTGTGTCCTGAATGGACACTGTAGGTGTCACGACACTTATGCCTGTAGAGTTGGCTCCGTGGCCCAAGGTGTCCAGTACGAGCATAAGTTTTGTGACACCTACAATGTTCATTCAGGACATGTGTCCACTACGAGCATAAGTTTTTTGACACCTACAATATTCATTCAGGACACAGGTTTCGTGACAAAACAGAGGGTTTTCCTTCATCAGCAGGTTCTTTTTCTTCTTAATAATTCCAATTGCCAAAAGTTGGACCAAAAGTGAAAACCCAGTTTCTCACAAAGCTTGTGTCCAGAACAAACATTGTAGGTGTCATAACTCTTATGCCCGTAGCGGACACATTGGGAGTGGATGGGTGGCATGCAATGGTGCTATTGTGGTTAGGATCCGGATGGCCACATGCCTTAACTTCATAAATTTCAAATTTGTTATAGAGTACTCTCATTCTTCCGCAAGCCAGCTTCAGCAAGTCAGATGTTAGCTATGTGCTAGATCAATAATCCTATTTTTATCTCTTCTCTTCTCCTTCCTTTCCTGAAGAACAATCACATTTTGTACTTTTTGAGGTCTTTGTACACTTGGTGTGAACTAGGCAATGTATTCGCGCTGCACTTTGTTTAGCATTTTCTGATTGCATTTACCTATCAAAGAAAAAGTTTCCCAATACCTAAGTGGTGTCTGACCATATCACCAGACTATATTGGGCTTTTCAGGTCAAACCAAGATGTCACACAAATTTTTAACAGAAAAAAGAATATGCGGCCAGGAGCACAAATTTGCATAGCACATGCATAAAATGATAAAAATGCCATTGATAAGTTACTTCCAAATATCAAAACTATGTTGCTTTGGAGCATGTCATCGGAAATCAGCATCTCCTTTCATCTATTAAATTAAATAGACTAATTTATATTTAGGGAGTCTCATGCTGATCTGCAAGAAGCCGGGTTATGATGCTTGCCACCTTTGGGTGGAAATGCGATACCCAACCATTTTTGCAAGCTCATTCATAGGAGAAACTGTGTTGCGTGTGGAGAAACAAGGTAGAAAGCAAATCTAATCTACATTATGACTCCGCATTCCTCCTATCTGTTTGCAACCGAAATGAAAGATTTATTATCAGCTTTTTAAGTAAAAGACTATCGCTAGGGAAACTGGACATTCCACAAAAGTAAATGGGTAGTCAAATTGCTTTCATCAACAATAGTATTCAGTATTATACCTTGGCAATCATAAACCAGCTACAGAACATATCATTACGGTTTCTTTTCAATTAACATCTGCTGAATCACTTACTCATATAAATGCTCAAATGCAACGGACACCAACAAACAAACACTCTTTAAGTTCATAAACGCAAAATAATCATCAGGGGAAATAATGGGTTTTCCTGAACACGTCATTTGATGCACCATGTGTTCAGAATAGAGTACCCTCGACTCTAAAACCGAGTTCCTAGTTTGAATCTCGAACACCTAGGCATTGACTTCAATCATTGTATACTATTTTGCGTTCAACCGGTTCACTGTTCGAATTCTAACCAGGGAATTCAATAAAAAAAAGAAAAGGGGACCCTAATTCTGGGACGGAGGGAGTAATTCAAGAAGGGTTAAAAGTGGCGGTACCTCTTTGGAACATGGGGTAAGTAGAAAACGGGTTCCCATCTCAAATGACCGCTTCAAGTTCAATTGCCTCGATCCCGGTGAAACTAGCTGACTTGTGTTCTCCATTTGAGTGGAGATGACTTGCCACAATCGCCGATCTAGCCGGAAAAATGGAGTGTGTGTGGGGTGTGCGTGAGTGTGCCGGTGGGGTTTGAAGGCGGGAGAATGCGGGTGCGAAACAAAATGGAAGATGGCCCAGGGTGCTCCCTATTGATAGACAAACAGAAATTCGAAAATAAATATCGGTAAAGGATTTATTTTCTTTCTTTCTTTATGTTCATTTGATATTCGATAGAAAAAATTATTACTTTTAACTTGAAATGCTTATGTTATCCAGATGCTTTACCGGCACCTTTTTTTCCTTTTTGGTTCACTTTGGCTATTTATGGGAGATTTTTTACTTTTGACCTTTTGTAAGAACTTTCGTTTTTTGTTCTTGTTCAAAAAATAAATTCGGTATCCCTACTAGAACTTTCAGGATATGCCTCATTAGAATATCATTCTGAAACTATGCATTGCATTCTTGTAAAGAGTAGCGCACAAAGTTGTCACTTAGACTATAATCAAAGGCTTGTCTGCGTGCGTGTGCGTGTTTTGGGGGCGGGGTGGGGGGGGGGGGGGGTGGAGGTTCTTGATTTGTTAAAGTTGGATGCTCCCTATATGAGTTTATATAAACCAACCTTCTAATATAAGTTCAGTTGCCTAGCTCAAATGCATAAGAAAAAACTTAACTGCTACTCAGGTTGGAAGAATCTTCATTCTATGGCCTATATACCGATAATTAATTATTGGTTGCTATCCAAGTTGAAAGAATCTTCCTCCTATCATTCATATAACGATAATTAATTGTCGCTAAATGCTTCTAATAATTATTATTAAGTGACGTTAAAAAATATTATAATAATACTAGTAATGTGTGTATTGCGCTAAAATTTATTGATAATACTCTCTCTTTCTCTCCCCCTCCCCCTTACACGCACGAGCGCATACTCAGAAGCGTATATTGGCTAATGGCCATGTTTGAAGTCCTAAGAGCTAGTCGCACAGCCTGTAGCATATTAACAAATGATAAGATTTAACAAGGTATTACCCCGTATTATGCTAGAAAGCTCCAAACCAACCTTCTCATCAATTGTAGTCGCCCAACCAATGGGGACAAAAACAAGGGTGGCGCACTGGGGCTCACAAACTAGAGCCTTTTCTTTTTTTTTTCTTTTTAGAGTCATAAAAAATATATACCATAAGATAATAAACGAGGTCAATATCTCTTACCTCAGAAATTATACAGTAATACAAGGCTAATAACATGGATGACAACCCCATCAAGTAGGTAACACAAAATAAAGTAAGATAAATAGACAACAAAGTTAAAAGTAGACAAAAGATAAAGAAGATGAAACAAAGGCCCGCCAACAAAATAAACTAACCAAAAAGTCAAAAGAAAATTATGAGAATTTTTTTTTTTTGGTCTTTATCTTTATGTTTTTTTAAAAAAAAAAATTCGGGTAATGGTTCACGCTTGTGCTAACGCGGTATATCTTAAAATATTTTTGCAAAAGCAAGTGCAGGATGAGGTGCTACAAAGCAGGTCTTAAGAAGCGCTGCTTGAAGTACTGTGGAATCTGCTGTGCAGCCTGCAACTGCGTCCCTTCCGGAACGTACGGGAACAAGTCAGAGTGCCCTTCCTACAGGGACAAGTTGAACTCCAAGGGAACCCCAAGTGCCCTTGAAATGTACAACTGCTATTTTTGTTTTGGAAACAAAGTTCGTAGGTCTGAGTTTTCTTCTTTGTTGGTTTGAGTTTTCTCTTCCTTGTTGGTTTGAGGTTTCACCTTTTCTTCTTTTGCCTTTCTCTTGGTGGTGGCGTACGTGTATCCAACTATCTTTGGGTTGCGTAAATAAGTTTTGCACACTTCCGTTCAATGTATGATGAGGATCCTTTCAGTAGTTAGAGATTTCGGAAGGGATGCTAAGCCGCCTTCCTCACAAGGTTATAACTAACTCTACTGAATTCGAAGTATCAAACTTGACAGTAGCATCCCCACCAGCCTACCCTGGTCGATCTAGAAAAAATTATCCTAATCGAAATAATAAAATTTTCTTGATGCTATTATTTCCGGTGATCTCAGACCAAAATGCACTCATTTGCAAGATGCAGAGACTGTAGCTACTCAAGGTCTTTTTCATACAAACAAAAAAGAAAATTAAAAGAAAAAGTTTCTAATTATCTAGCTGCAACTTCAAGCATCTAGTAATAGTTTACTAGAAAAAAGACAAGCAGAAGGTGTTGCACGCAGGGAAAGGGGGGGGGGGGGGGGGTTGGGGTAGGGCCGGTCCCAAATTCTCCCTCCCCAAAACTCTCCCTCCCTCTTCTCATACCACATTTTTGCCACCAGTGCTAGTTTCCACCGATGGGTGGTGGCGTGGTACTTCCTTTATTTGCTTTCTGGGTTTTTGGAGGGTCGGTCTGTGATCCGCCCATCTCCAGTGTCTAGGGGTGGTTTGCTATTGAGTTAGTGGTTCGAGTGTGGTTGGTGGGCTGGGCGACGGCTATTGGTGGTGGGTGTGCGACGTGGCGGCGGTGTCTGAGGTGCGTGTGTAGTTTTATGCTAGGGTTTTAGTCCTACCTCTTCTCCCCTAGCTTGGTGCCCTTTCTTTTTTAGTTTTGACGTGTGTGATTTGCTTGCTAGTTGTAAGTGTAATTTCAGGCTAGGGTTGTGTGATTCCCCCCTCCCCCAAGCTTGGTGCCCACGCTAGTTTTTTTGGTTTGGTTGGTGGTCACAGTGGTGGTGGCCTCGGAATGTATTTTAGGTGTTGGGTGCATGTTCGTCATCATGTAGAGTGCCGTGGTTTTGGAAAACAACCTCAATTCGTTAGTTTTGGGTGGCTGGTCATCTTGTGGTGCTGCACGCAGCAGCGAGTGGTTGTGCGGTGGTGCTGTAGACTAGTGACGGTGGTCGGGGGTTGTTGCGTTGTACGGGTCAATTGATAGTGTGATCGGCTTTTTGATGGTATCTTTAGATAATAGAGGAGTCCGTTAGGTTCCATTTGCGTTTTAATTTGCAACTTAATGCTTCTTAATCGCTATAGGCCCAAGGGTCTTGGACCTTAAACGTTTGTTGGTTATTTGCCCTTTTCACATGACTTTGTTGCAATGTACTCCCTGAGGCCAAGGATGCTGGCCTTGTGTGTGTGTGTGTGTGTGTGTGTGTGTGTGTGTGTGTGTGTGTGTGTGTGTGTGTGTGTATATATATATATATATATATATATATATATATATATATATTATTCTTAAGAATGAAAGGTAAAAGTCTACCATGGTATGTATAAACGTGTGGAACCTCGAATTCAAAATTAGGCATTCACTTACAATCGGTACATTTTCCTCTGGAAACCAACCACGGGTTCAATAAAAGCTACACGAAATTAAACCCCGAAAAAGAAAGGATCCACCGTTAAAATAACAAGGGAATGACAGCAGCACAAGGTGGAACGAGGTGACATATCCGCAGTGCTCCTAATCCCAAAAGGCCAGAAACATGCGAAAAAGAACACGCCGATTGCCCAAGCACGCACCCCCGATTGCTCCACCAGCTCTTAAACCTATTCTACAAAAACTATATCTTTCGACAAATACAGATCTATACCTGGTTTCAACACGGCTCGCTGAGATTTGGACAGCTCCATTCTGGGTGCTTATGCAAGTTCTGCATTGATCAGCCAGCTGTGCAGAGAATCTGTTACTATGATCACACAGCAAACATTCTCCAAGAATCCAGTTCAAGCTTTTACAGGGTATAAACTAATCTACATATTTTAGCCGAGCAAGTCACTGAACAAGTTGGGATTTTGCCCTGACGGGGTCACGCCCATCTGCCTCACGAGTGCATCCTTCTCTAGGGAATCTTTACGAATTGCACCCTTGTTCAACTGTGGCGTGTGTATTGTTGTACTTCCTCCTGGTGTTCTGTTACTTACACCTGACAAACCAGAAATCATATCAACACCATCAATATTATTCGGCCCGCTCGCAGACATCTCTGCATAGAACGATGTGATATCAGGCGCATTAGTAGCACCAACTGAACCAGAACTTTGAGCTGACGCATCCTGTGTAATGTCAAGAAGGCCTTCCAGTTGCTTGAATGGATCCACGGATGAGACACTACTTACAATAGTTGGTTCACCCATGTCAAGCAAGTCCTGAGTTGGTTGAACAGGAGCGGTCACTTCCTTGACCATGTGTGTCTTCTCTGCTGCACGGTTTGTTGTCTTTGAAGCCTTGTGGCCACCACCAGATTGTTTATTCTTAGATTGTGACATACCTCCAAAGAGTGAAGCAGCAAGCTTCTGCTTTTCTGGAGAAATTTCAACTTGTGGAGACCGCCTTGAGTCATAAGAGGCATCTCGTGCTCTCGACTTTACATTGCCTGCTCCATCACGTTGGGTTTCCCCATTCGCAGTCTTGTGGGAATCAGAGTTTGTGTTCGATGGTGCAGGAGTTGAGTAATTTGGCCTACCCCACTTCTTTTGAACCCCATCTAATCGTAACTTATATTCTGATGACCCTGTATCCGATACCGATGGCACCGATGGAGTTTGGTAAATCTCCCTTGCGTAAGTTGGCTGAGGATCCGGAACGAGTGGAACAAGTTCAGTTGAGGATGATACTGTAGGAGTCCTTCCTGCAATGGTGGGCTTTGGAAGCTCGTAGGCCTCAAACCTAAGAGCATGTGTCGACGCATCATGCTGGTCCTGGTTCCTAAAGTTGCTCATATTTACAGCTCCATAACGCTCACTCTCTGGAATATAGGGCTGAGCCCCCTTTTCAAATGACTCTTGGACGTAACTATCGAGGAATGAAAGGCTTTTATCAATCTGTAATGAAACATCAAAGGTTCCTGAGAAATCTGGCACAGAATAATCGTACTATTACATTCATCAAGATATTGAAAAGCACGAACACATATATAAACATGCATGTGCACAAGCAGGGAGCCAGTTCCTTCACCACATTTTGCATTTTCTCTGCACCAGTAAGTTTAAGCTATTCATTCTCTTCCAAGTTTTTTGGTTCTTTGGTTTGGCGGTGTAGAATAGGATTTACGTAGAAAATATGTCATAGTGGCGAAGTCATTCCTTTTTTAAAGCTAATCCAGCACCGAGATCCACAATACCCCACTGTATTCAGATCCCTAATAATCCCAGCGTAAACCTCTAAACCACATGAACCATGACTTGTCCAAAATCCAAACAAATAAGATAACCACTAAAGAAGCCAATAGCCCAAGCTAGAAAAAAATCAACGTAATCTGCTTCAGCCAGTAACCCTACCAATCAGAGCCACTGCACACCCCCACCCCCTCCTTCCCTTGGAAAATCCCCATCACCAAACCTCTTCCATGTCGCAATTTGCAGTGGTTTGTGGTTTAGATCGAGGTGGTGATCAGATTCAACGAGATGGCAATGATGGCTGCAGTTTGCAGTGATTTCTAGTCTAGAGAGAGTGGCCATCATGGTGTTCTGTTGGGTAAATGTGATTTGGCCAAAATCATTTTATCTACTGCAAAGAAGCTAGAATTTAATGTAAAGGGTATAACCGTCTATTTACTATTTCTGTAACTCTGTGAGCTGAAAAAGTCTGGCATGGTGCGTAAGAGTAACATGAATCTAGAAACAAGGTGGACAACAAATTTGGGTATAGAAACAGCGAAAGTGGGATGAAACTAATTTCTTAGACAAGTTAAAAACGAGAACACCTTCTGGATTTAACAAATAGTAAAGCATAAACATAATAAATATAATCTGTTTCAGACGCATAAAAATTATAACTAGATGGTGAGATGACCTCAATATCTTCACAGCTTGCATCCACTGGCATTACATTCTCAACAGCCTGCGCCTCTAAACCTATGACTGCTTGAAGTTCATATGCACGTTGCTGGAGATCTGTTGAATGGGATGCAGATAATTCTTCAATCAACGACTGGCACTGCAGCAAGAAGATGACATCGTACTTAAAATTTCTTTTTAAAGGACTACTACATAATAAATCCAATGATGCTGACAAAATGAACTCATTGAAAGCATATTATCTCTTTGATAGCTTTGACCTTTTTCACTGATTGGAGGTAAGACAGACCTTTGTTACTTTCTCAGACAACTAACCTTTCAACATTCTCACAGAAACAAGTATACACATTATGCAGCATAATTTGCTAGCTTAGAACATTGACATTAAACAACAAAGACAATAAAAGATGCTGAAGTTTAAGTTTCTATCATTAGATACAACCAAAAAAAAAAAAAAATCGGTGCGCATCAATTATTCTCCTAATTACTTTTAAATAAGAGAAGAATACACCTAAATCTTGGAAGAAAATCTGAATATCTAGACAAACTTTGGATCTGCGTTAAATTCTTATCAACCGCCAAAGCATACGGAAATGAAAAATAAAAGGCACGTTTGATTGGAAGAAAACATAGGTTTTCAACAGCTCAGATTAAGAACACCCTCAGCCGGTCTGATTCAGTTTTGTTTACAGCTCCACCACAAATAATAGAGTTCTTTGCAACAGCTGTCTATTTACTTCTCCTTTTGGTCAAAGCTCTGCATAGAATTGAAGCCCCATGTTGGAAAGAAACCTTTGAAACAAATCCATGGAGGAACACTTGTTGTCGCAATTTCTTTTGTTTCCTGTGGAGTCTTGCATTCAAAATTCATGCTACACTGAGGATTCTCTGGTAATATAGCGATGATACTCTGGATGGAATACTTGCGAAAATAAAATTCAGTTTTTTGTGATGATGTTCCCTCCGATCCAAACCATTGGCTTGTCTTATAGGGAAGTAGCATCATTACCAGCCATCCATTTGGTAGGTTCAAGCAAGGTTTTGGTTCGTGCTTCGTGTCTGGTTGTGCGCGCTGATAATTTCGGAAGCCAAAAGGGCATGATTTCTTGAGGTCGTGTTTGGTGGGTTGATTTAATGGGAGTCCTGGTTCAATTTATGAAGTCATGGGCGTCTAGGGTGTAGAATATTCCTTCAGGACTGTGAGTCGAAGCTTGGAGATAGGCAGTTTCTCTTTCGTTTCCCATCAGAGGTGGAGGATCGGAAGATTTCTGATTTCTGAAGGGAGGCACTAGATACAGAGGGAAGATGAGACTTGGTTTAGACTGTGGTCACCCAAGGTGGGCCATGAGGGTATATGGAACAGTGGGAATTCATGGTGGGTCTCGATGTATGGCTGCCATTGCATCATTGGTGCTCGTCATTCTTTCAAGTTATTGGCGATCTTTGGTGAAGTTCTCTAATATTGGAAGATGATTTTGGTTATAATGGGGATAGGGTAGAATTTTGGTTAAGAAAAATGGGGCAATCCCCCACGTCTGTGACAGTGACTGATGGTGGGGTGTTTCCTCACCCCTCACGTCTTATGTTGTTAAATGGTAAGAAGGCAGGTAGATATTCAAAAAATTTCTGATGCAACAGCGTGCGGCGGTGATGCGATGGTGCTGGGGAATTTTGGAAGAAGATGAGGGAGGTTCACTTGCCTGTGGAGCGTAAGAAGGAGGCCGTCATCTCACCATGTCCCAGAACTTGTGTAATGGTTATCTGAAAACAGCTGTTCCAATTAATTCTGTGGATGAGGTTGCTAGAATTGAAACAGGGGTTACGTGTGGTCTGAATTCTAAAGTCAATTGCCACGTGATGAGGAGTAACTGACTCAGGTTAAGAGTAGGCGGGCATTTTTACAGGGGAATAAGTATTCAAGTGGGCCAAGGACTTTTGGGCCTGATGGAACTTACACTTCCAGATTCAGTATCCAACCTAGGGGTAAGGATTCTGTCCGTGGTGGGTCTTTACCAAAGAGTGGGTCTTCACAGTTTCGGCAGACACGGGCTAAGAGTCATCCAACTCAGGGGGTTAACCTTTCTAACACAACAGCACAGCATACAGCATCTGAGTTAGATGCTGATTTAATTCAGGAGCTAAGTAAAAGTATGAAGGATGGTCCCAAGGGAGCTGCCGATGGATTTTCTGTTTAGGGTAATGGCAAATCTGAAGGTGAGGCAGTGACGACAACTAATCATGGAATGACTTCAGTGGGGACGGGTACATGGGAGCATGTTGAACCAAGTTCGAAGGTGGTGGGGCGCAATCTCAATAAGGCAATGAATATTCAGGTTCAGAATAAAAGGTGGGGAAATGTTTGTCACAGAAAGATACAGAACCTGATGATAGATCTTCAGAAAAACGTAGTGTGTGGAGAGTAAAGCACAGAATTGGTGACATTTCAGAGCGAAATCTCAGAAAGACATGGTATTTGGAATAGAAGGATCAGGCCAGTGAGTTTTCATCGTTGGGCCAAGCTGATAACGTCACGTTGCTATGGAACTGGTGTGGTATAATGAGGTTGATTGGCCAGAAGAAAATCTACCAACAGAGGCTGAATTCGGTGGTAACAACGTGTCCAAGGATGGCCAGTGTCGGCCTATTGCTTATACTGACGAGTGTGATGATTCTGTAAGGTTCTTTGAACATGCTTGGAGCAGTGGTGATGCATGTGAAGAACATGGTTCAGATTATTGGGAGAATGATGGAATTGAAAATCCTGATCCAGAAGAGAGGATGAGGGTGGACGTCAAGAATGGCTTTGGGAGACATTGACTGGCTTTGGGAGTTCTTGGGCGTTGATTTTGAAGGGGATGAGAGGGAGGCTTTCTTTGTTTGAGAAGTCTGTCAGGAAATCGCAAAGTCGTAGTTCAAAAAGGTCCATCTTTGCCAAGGGAGTTGAGGGGATTGGAGTGTTCTACCAATTACGGTGGGAATCATGGTAGGAACGGGTGGAAGCAGTTTGGATGGACATGCAGAGGGAGGTTCTTTTATTCTAGTCGTTAGTATGTGGTTGCATATTTCTTCGTGGAACTTTCAATGATTGAATGAGGCTTTGAAGATGGTGAAGGTTATAGCTGTTGTAAGCAAATGGGAACCGGTGATTATTTGTTTGCAATAGACCAAAATGGAGCAAATTTCAGGGCTATTATTTTGAGCTTGAGAGTGGGAATCGCTAGATGGAGTTGGCTGAACTTGATGAGAGGGTACTTCTGGCTTATTATGTGGGACGAAAGGGTGGTGAAAAGGCATCAGGTTACCTTTTCTTTGTCCTGCTTATTCCAAAATGTGCAGGATGGATTCCAGTGGTGCTTTTCGGGCGTGTACGGACCTGTGAAGGGCTCCCTGCAGTGAAGAAAGGAGCCTGCTGGTGTTAAGGGGTGTGGGGAGTTCCTTGGGATATTGCGGGAGATTCTAATATGGTTACATATGTACATGAAAGGAGTTGTGCTCATGTGTCCACCTATATGAGAATTTTTAATTTTATATGGAGCTGATTGATCACCGTTGGAGGGGAGGTACTTTTACAAGGTTTAAATGGAATCTACAGCCATGTCACGCCTTGAAAGGTTTCTGGGTGTCAGCAGATTGGGAGGAGGCTTTCCCAAATGTTTCCAGGTCTTGCTTGCCGCAACCAGTGTTGGATCATTGGCCGATTCCCTTGATAGTGGTGGGATCAATAGTCTGAGGAGCCCGTTTTGCTTTGGGAACATGTAGCTTAAGGAGGAGGGTTTCGAAGCACAGGTGCAAAGTGGTGGGAAAGTTATCATTTCGAAGGTCAGCCTAGTTGGTGTTTGCCTCGTAAATCGAAATTACTCAAGGAAGAACTTAAAAGAACAAAGAAATTTCTGGAAGGTGCAAACTAATATTGCACGTGCGAAGAAGGCTATCAATGATTTGGATGAGATGAAATATGCAGGACTAAATTCAGCTGAAGAAGAGATTGCTAAAGCGGCTAAGAAGTTAGATCTGGGCTGTATGCTTTTAGCGAGGAGATATCGTCGAGAATTAGATTTGGGCATTGTGGTGGCGAGATGGAGATGGCCATACAAAATTCTTTCATCCGGTGGTAAATGCTCATAAAAGGAATAATCATCTTCATAAGATAATTAGTGAGGGGAAGACGATGACAGAGGATGTAGACATCAAAGAGGGATCGTAAAGTTCTATCAAAATTTTTGCAAAGAGGAAGCCTGGAGACTGAGCACCATTGGTACACGGTTTTCGTAAATTGGAAAAGAGGACAGAATATGGCTCGAGAGACCCTTCACAGAGGACGAGGTGTTACAGGATTTGGCAGTGTGTAACGGTGATAAAGCTCCTGGGAAAAGATGGTTTCACTATGCCCTTCTCCAGCAATTTTAGCAGATAATTTGGGACAACGTCATGGCAGCGTTAGTGGAGTTCTTTGAGTTGGGATGCTTTGAAAGAAGCATTAACGCATCTTTCATCACTCTAATTCCAAATCGGGATGGAGCAGAGGATATTCGAGACTTTAGACTGATTAGTTTTGTGGGGGGTGCGTATATACTATTGCCTAAAGTCTTGACCATTAGATTACATAAGGTGTTGAATCACGTTATTGCAGACCCACAGAATACTTATGTGGGAGGGTGGCAGTTGCATAAGCGAGAAACTGGGATAGTAAGTTGGATATTGGCTTCATTTCATAAGTTCGTTTTTCGAATAATGGGTAATGGTACTCCATCAGGGGATCCCCTTCGCCCCTTCGCCCCTTCTCTTTTGATAGTTATGGAGGCTTTAAGCAAGATGATAGCCTGGGCTATGATTGGAGGTTTTTGGAGGGCCTTAAGGTCAGGGATGTAGGGGCACGACTCTCATTTCACATTTGCTGCTTGTGGATGATACAATTGTATTTTCTGGAGCGGAGGAGGTACAGTTGAGGTACTTAATATGGGTGCTTTTGTGTTTTGAAGCGGTATCTGATCTGAAAACTAATTTGAGGAAATGTGACAGATTGGCTATAGGGAGATGAGCCTGTGATGCAGTTGGCCGAGATTATAGGGTGCAAGGTGGATTCTTTTCCTACCTTAGGTCTAACTTTGGGAGCACGAAGGAAATCTAGGGCAGTTTGGGACCCTATCGTTGCTCTCTGTGAATCCAGATTGGCACAATGGAAGAGGCAATGTCTCTCTAAAGAAGGTCGTCTTATACAAATTAGAGTACTCTTTCTAGCCTTCTGACTTACTTTGTCATTCTGATTCCAGTGTCTGTCCTAAAGAGAATTGCTAAGCTCAGGAGACACTTACTATGGAAGGGGAATCAAGATTCTTCTAAACATCACTTGGTGAATTGAGAGACTGTGCACTCCAATCTATGAAGGTGGGTTGGGGTTAAAGGATCGATGGGTGTTTAATTGGGCGCTGTTGGGGAAGTGGTTAGGGACATTTTCTAAGGAGGAAAGTTCTTTATGGAGGAAAGTTGTGGAGTGTATGTTTGGGAAGGAATCCCTTGGGTGAATTTCCCACCCTTCTAATATTCATTACAGTGTGGGTATCTGGAAGAACATAGCTAGGGGGTGGATGGAGATTGTGCAGAATATATCCTTTTTGGTGGGGAATGGAGCTCGAATCAGATTTTGGGTGGATGTTTGATGTGGGGAGGTACCATTACGAGTTGCTTTACCAAATTTGTATAGATTGGCCGTGAATGGAGAGGCAAGAGTGTGAGATCAGGAGATCTGTTCAAACAAACGTTTGGCTTGGAATTCACATCGTCGAAGGGGACTTTCATGATTAGGAGTTAAGAATTGCACATAGGTTTTCTGTGGTTCTTGCCAATACAAATCTTCCTACTACAATGGATAGTCTTAGATGGACAGCAGCCACGAATGGAAGTTTCAGTTCGCTCTACCTACCTTGCCTTGAAGGAAGCATAACTCAGTTTTCCTTGAAGAGGTACTTGGCATACGCATGCTCCCCTAAAGGTGGCCTTTTCTGTTTGAACGGCAGTTCACGGTTTCAGGTTGACCCTTGATAACTTGAGAAGGCAGAACATGATCATCACCAATAGTTGTTATATGTACAAGAGGGATGCTGAGTCCAATGATCATATCTTCTTCATCGTGATGTAGCAAGGAGTCTTCGGAGCTTATTGTTTTCCTAGTTTGTTGTGGCTTGGGTGATGCCGAGATCGGTTAAGAATCTTTTGTGGAGCTGGATATGGGTGAGGGTGTCAAAGAGTTAACGAGAAAGGTGAAGGTTAGCACCGTTGTCTTTTGTGGCCAATTTTCCGGGAAAGAAAGAAGCATGCTTTCAATGGGGTGGATTTCTAATCAATTACTACTTTCGTCTTTCCAGTCTCTTCTTTTCTTTTGGATTTAGGAGGAGGTCCGTATATAGGGGGCATTGATCGATTCTGAAGGATGAATTCTACCTATGACTGACTTTGTAATTATATGCGTGAGGTGTGCCTTTGGAAGTTTTGTGTTTTGTTGCAAGTCCAGAGCACTTTCTTGGTGCCCTGGACCTTTTTCTTTGTGCTTGAACTCAGGGGAGGCTATAATTATATCAAAACAAAAGGTGAAGCACAACAAAGAACTCAATGATAAGGAACCTCCACATAGTATTGTTGTGGCACGCAACAACAAATTGCATAGAAACCTTCACCCTACTTATCTCCAACACTCAAACGAGAATTGTAGGACATCTACAGTAATAGAAAACCAAGCCTAAGAATGCAATTTGTGATCTTGCAATCCCAAGGTCACAAGTAATCTTGCGATCCCAACTGCATTTGCGCCTGATGGAATACACTGACTTAATCAAGTGACCATTAAGGGTAGTAGTCGTTCACCACTGTCTAGAAAAGAGAATACATCTTGTAAAAGAACCTCAGCTCTACTATATTTCCGAAGACTACACGAACCACATCCCTTTAATCAACCAACCTCCGGATGAGAAATTTAGTGGAGAGCGCGCTCTATGCTTCCAACCATACAGGATTTCCTTTCAACAACCAGTGTACACCTAACTTTTGATAGGCTTCACCAGAAAGGGTTTCTGAAGAACAGGAACAGGTTATGCAATTTTGAACTCCCTGCAAAAGCCACCAACACCCTCCCCCTCCCTCTGCCCCCCACCCCCACCCAACACACCCCTAATTTTCCCTTTCTTTCTCCCATCTCACTGCTTCTATTTTCTCTTCTACTTCCTCCTTCCCATGCTCAATCAGAAGCCATACCTACCAGAAAGGCAGTATCTGAGTAACCTTTCATGCGGACTATGAAAAGATTTATATAGGTTTCCTTTCACCATCAGCAATACAAACTAACGCTTTCTCGTTGTGAAGTTCAACTTATAACTCCCGCTACACTTCTTATTTATAAACAACGCTTGCGAAATCGTATGCAAGCTGGCTTGCACTCTCACAAGAAACATGGTCAAGGATTACCTACCTCGGGTAGCATGTCCAGTTTCCTCCCAGCTGCTATTTCAAATGCATATATCTTCATAAGAGCTGTTACTGCATATGCCTTCAGAAAAGAAAAGAAAAGCAAAAGGTTAGTACAACTTCAGTTGAACAATAAGTTTAATCGGTTAAAGTTCTCGACCATAACTCAACAAACAGACATCACAAGATCACAAGTCAGAAACACGCAAAAAAAAAAACCAAACGAGGATGGTACTTTTGACCATTTTACCCACATCTTGCTCGACTATCGATAAACTATAAATGTTACTTTAGTTGCCTCCCCATTTAGCACGCTCTGTAAGAATCGAATAAATGGGAAACATAAACAAGGTTTAATAAATCACCACGTTAGCAGACCATGGAATTGTTTAAATGTAAAACTTCAATAAGGTTAAAGGAATCAACAAATGACTAATTTTCTTTTTATATACGGTCACCTGCAAAGTTTGCCTAGGTGCCACGACAATTGCTTTGTATCCCGTGAATAATAAGTTTATGGAAGAAAAAAGCACTTGGAGGACATTTCATGGAAGTTTATATGATATTATGATGTAAAGCAGACAAAGAAACTTGAAGGCACCGTAACATGGATATTGTCCAGATCACACTCGAGGAACCAGAAAAGCACAACTTTTTACAGAGGCAACTAGAGAGGTGCCGGAATAGGAAAAACATAACATTAGCGCATACCTTGACAGTGTCATCACTTGAATGTGCTTCTGCCACATCACATAGCTTCCCAGTGACATAAGAGGCAGTATAATTCCCATCCACAGTTCCATATTCTCCCAAAACCCAACAAATGACCTGCACACGATAGTTGTGCCTACAGCAATGTATATATGAAGGGAAACAAATAGCACGGGCGACATCTCGACAGCACAGAACCTACCTGGAGAAATGCAGAAGGAAGTTTTGGCTCTCCAATAATGCACACATATGACTCCACCTACACCCAGAAAAGAGTTCAATGTATAAGAGCAAAGAGAAACACCCAAAAGATGGTGTACAGAAGCCATTGATGCATCTTCCTAGTGAATGGCATAAAAGCTACAGACTACTGTGAAGAAAGATATCA
The DNA here is from genome assembly GCA_033070095.1 of Escallonia herrerae. NCBI lineage: Eukaryota > Viridiplantae > Streptophyta > Magnoliopsida > Escalloniales > Escalloniaceae > Escallonia > Escallonia herrerae. The sequence continues at coordinate 176,668 of JAVXUP010001159.1, read as the reverse complement.
AAGACATACAAACGGATCTCAAGTGAAGATTTAGAATGCCAAATAAGAGACAAAATTTTTGGAAATTTTAAGGGAGTTAAAATGAAACTGTCCGCAGCATCCTTCATGGAAGAGTATATAGTGAAGCAAAAGGTGAGTTCAAGTCTCGGGATAACCGAGCTTGCTGATCATCAGACAAGGAGAAAGAGAATCAAATGCTCCCCGTAATTTCTAAATACAGCAATTCCACACCTGATGGCCATGAATGTCGAATATGAATTTAAGCTGCTATAACTTTGAGAATCGATAAAGTAGTCTGCAAAGTAACAAATTCTTGGGGGGTTGTTTCTGGTGAAATCATTCAAATGCTGCTGCTGGAAAGAAAAAAAAAACCCAAGCGGACATGATAGAAGTTCAGAGATAGTGGGAGTGTAGGTGAAGGTGGTCAAGGTAAGTGGTGGCTATGTCCAGAGCAGATGAAGCCATGGCAGGAGAGAGAGGGGGAGGGGGAGGGGGAGAGGGAGATTGTATAAGCACTTTTTTTGGTAGGACAAATTAGTCCAAAAACCTTGGTCAATGGTAGTTAATTTTATTTTGGATAGAGTGATTTTTATACTTCCCCTTGAAAAATTTGTCGCGGATATTATCCATCATTCCATCTGCTTACTCGAGTAAACTGAAAGGGAGGTTTTGTGGCAAACAATAATTTACTTGAGTAAACCAAAAAGGGCATAAGAAAGAAGAGGAACAAATAGGTTATAATACTACGTGTAAGGGCAGAGATGATATAGTCCTTTAAAAAAACCTCATTAAGAATCTCATAATTATACCAGAATAGGTTTTTCTTTTGATAATTACTAAACCACAATAGCTCACCAAGTAGAAGAATAGGAACAATCCTCTGAAAAAAGTATAATAATATAAACTTGAACCAAACGAAACTCATAAGAACATACAGCAGATGATCTCAGCTGACTATCAGCAGTATCGTCATCCTTGCCAAATCCCTCAGCAATCAACCGCATTAAGTTATGTGCAACCTTAGAGTTGACTAGATCCCCTGCATGCTCGAAGACTTTATTCATGGTCTGTAGAGTAAAGAAGTTAGCACTTAAAGTTCAGGAAATACAAACACACAGTTATCAAACGAACCAGGAACAGTGATATATAACCTGGATAAACCAATTGTTGCTTGGGGCAAATTGCTCTGCAAGCTCAACACATCTGGATGCTGTTTCAGTTTTGTAATGAGTATCATTAATGCTTATCATGTAATCAATCATACGGTCCACAATTACTTCCACATTGGTTGACTTCGTCATTTTGTATAGCAACTCAAAGGTTTTTCGCTTCAGAGTATCATCTGGGTCCTGTATAATGAAGTATGTCCAAGTTCAACAATAGATAGATGACAAGTACTTCTCTGTTTTGTACAACCAACAACTTATCAAAACACATTTGAACTCAGAGGCAAAACGGCAAGCCCAGATAAGAATAAAAGACGAGATAGCTATATGAGGGTACAGGGAAGGACAATATAACTTCTTATCATTGCAAGCAACAACTTGGGATCGTAGCCAAAAAGCAAACTTATACTTTGCTCTTTAATATTCTATAAAGGTTCAGAGATCTCAGGCTTCATATTTTTAAAATATTTCCTCCATGCCATATTATGAACCGAAATTGCACTAGCAAAAAGATATTGAAAGCAGTCAATTTGAGATTACCGCCTTCAAATATCAGACAGCTTTGGTCTTCCTATTGAGGTTTAGCAGAGGGGACATTGTTGTCCATCAAACTAGGGGGAAGAAGCTAACTTTTTGTGCAAACTTTTCAGTAAAGATGGTACAGAAACTACGCTTTCTGGTGGCGGGAAACTAGAAACACACTTTATCAAGAATGTATTGTAGATTAAACGGTTCCTGATGCAAAAACATCTTAGAAACTGAGCATATTTACATAAGTTTGCATCAGTTTCTCTTTGGGCGCCTCACCCTGGATAAGCTTTTAGAAACTCATGAACGTCCCTAAACTGGCACAGACATTGAAAGGCAATAACAGAATATTCATCTCACAGTGTGATTACTGATTTGCAAAGCATTTTTCTTCCAAACCAAGTACCAAGTGATTTTGAGTACAATAATTTTATGTAAATATATCTCCGCAAGAACAACAAAAGTTCTGAAACACGAGATACACAAAAGTTCGAACATTTATAAAGTTCTGTTTGACAAAGTAAAGCAAAAGAAAACAAAAAGATTTTAAGTTGCACAGAAAAACTACGCCTCTGATCTAAATCTTGAATACGACTAAAGTGACCAAGATTTTTCCTCGGCTTATTTACCCGAGATCTGGCATTTGGGTAAATTCAAATGATGGCATGCAGATTATGACCAAATAGTGCTAGTTATGTATATGTTTCGTAATACGCATTGATTTAGAGATCTTATTTAGTCGAGCTGGAATTTTATAATCAGTATTTTATGAGTTGCCCTGCCTTAGGCTGTAAAATGCTGCGAAATATCTGCCTTTGCTTGACTTCTTTACTCCAAAACAAGTTCACGTAGCCAAAAGTTGTAAGGAATAGCTTGTCTTTGCTTCCTTTTAGGGATCCTAAATTTTAAGAACTCATAGTGAAGCATTGAATTACTTCAGGATATGGCAGTTCTGTAATGCTTTTGATCTCTGTGAGTGTCAGATTCATTTGTTATGTATTAACATAGCCGCTTTGTAATCGTAAAACATGTCATAAGAGATTATGATATCCATGTTGCGAATATTAAGAAATTAAGAAAAACATATCAGCAGACAGGAGCAATAGTGATGAAAATTTCATGAACCCATATTTGCCCCCATGTTTTGATATGGATACTATCAACAAAACTCACAAGCAAAAAAGTGCTAAATCTCTTGTTAGTACAAAGCAGTTAGATTGCAGTGATAGTTTAAGGGAAGTCTAGCATAAATAAATATCTCAAGCACAGTGAGTGAGTGAGTGAGACAATCAGTTCGCATCAGATATCTCTAAAAACTTCAAATACTCATTTCCTGATTTTGACGTGCTAACCAACAAGGGGGAGGAACCAACCTATGAAGATATCAAATATCCATATGATTTCCTTCAAGAAATCACTCACCTCTAAGCAATCAATCACAGCCAGTTGGTGTTGTTCGGCAGTTTCTGGACTTATCTTTATCAATCGACCAAGAGCATCAATGCCCATATACTTTAAATTATGGCTGTCACTCTGCACAAGCGAACAATGTATATAATATAAAATGACATATTATACATTAATAACTTCCACATACTATTTTTGGAGCAGGAACAAACCTTTAAAAACTTGGAAATTGCATCAGCTGCAGCGTCTATTAGCTTGGGATTGGGATGTATTGAGGAAACACAGCATATGCTTTCATAAAGAATGGCATTTCCTATATTACTTGTCAAGTCACACTTCCTCATTATATCACCCACAACAGTATACATGTGCTCACTAGACTGCTTGTCACCATTACCCAGTAAGCAAAGAATTTTCAGCAGCTTGATCTGATTGGAAAGAAAATATGATTGCAAACCAAACCTCGGTACAGAATTATTGAGCAAATAAACAACTAAATACGTTAACCATCATCACACACCAACATGGCGTATGAATATTAAAAGCAAAGTATAGAAGTACGGTCTGCCCTTAGGGGGAAGCAGCCAATACAACATCTTTGGTGGCAATAAAATATGTTGCCACCAAATGTGTTGTATAAGCAGGAGACATAATCACAGGCTTGTCACATCCTCTCAAGATTCACGTTATTGCATAAGCAAAAAACAGTATTAGGAGAAACACATAAAGGAAAAATGAAAAGAATCACTTAAACTAGGAATCCCAGTGGGGCTCTAAACAGGCCTATGTCCCTCTCTACTTCTCTGTTAATAGATGTGGTCGTTATCATCTGTTCTAGTTGAGTCCAGAAGGTCTAAGCTTTCGACGTTAACCCTGGTGTTCCTTTCCTTTTTTATAGACACAAAACGGTGCTTGTATTAGCCCTATTACGGCCCTTTTGATGTCTATCTTCTTTCAGTTAACGTGCAGAACACTTTGGGTGTCGCAAGTCTGGCTTTGGCCAAAAGAAGAAGGATCTTTAAGTGGATAAAACGCTCAAAGGCATAATTGAAAAGACATAACTACGGAAGTATCATATCTACGGGTGCTTCTATAAGTTACAACTTTAAGCCCCAGCAAACAATTCACCTATAGGTTGAATTTCTGCCAGCTGTTTAACTAATGAAATAGTACCAAGACTAGAAAACCCACAAGCTCCAACAATTTTTGAAAATTTACTAGTAGAAACCTTATGTTTTAAAGCAAAATTACTTGTATATAGTCTGATAAGTTGAGCAATTATTTCACCATTTCCTTCAGTGGAAAACCCTGTGACAGTATCATCTGTATCCGCTATCTTCCAACAGAAGCAACATATTGGAACCAGAGAATAATGTAATGAGACATACCTGAATGAATGGAGCGGGCATTTGATGATAATCATAACTCTTTGGCAATCTGCGTTCAGCTACTTGCTTAAGAATGCTTACAAAGCTGACGACTAAATCCTTATAAGAATTTACATCTATTGTGATTAGATCAAAAAGAGGGCAAAGGGTGGCACCCATAACCCCTGGATCACTATCACAAAGCCTCTGCGAGAATAATAGAGAAAGGAGGGAGAGAAATAATTAGTTCTAAAACAGAAAAAACTTGTGTGCATCTTCATTTGCAAATATTTAGAAACAAACAAAAGTGGATCAGCCTGTTTAGTTTAACGCCTAGTTGTTTTTGGTATGGATACATACTAACCCATCCTTGTAATCAAAATGAATGTTCACAATTGCTAGCCTTCTCGAGTCAAAGAACTTAAACTGCTATCTAAAATCCCTAAATCTTCATGAAAGTTGAAACGATTATAAACTGATAGTCAGTATTAGGGATGACAATTTGCGGCTTCGCCAATTCTGTCAATAAAATCTCAATTATAGTGAGGGGAGAGGATGGCTACTTGGGGGCTCCATTTGGAGCCCTGCCCCCCACCCAGCCCCAGATGGGATCTATTTGGGGAGTTCCAACTGGATTTAGGGCAATTAGGGCTGAGGCAAATGGTCCAGAAAACATCTAGGCTGAAATGGCTTTTCCCGATCCCACTCAACTAGCTCCTTTGATGGGTATGTCATTGCTAATTCACGATGCAACCACCACCATGCACTGCTCTCTCTCTCTCTCTCTCTCTCTCTCTCTCTCTCTCTCTCTCTCTCTCTCTCTCTCTCTCTCTCGTCGCCAACTCTGTTGCCACCCTACCCTGCTAGTCATCGTCCCTTATCCGTGTCTCTCTTCTTCTTCACCTTCTTCTCAATTTTTATCAGGAACCAAGATCTACTTTGTGAGAATTTTGTTTACTTGCCCTACTGACTGATACGAATTGGCATTGGCCAAGTTATTGATTAGTTTGTTTGATTAACTTCCTCTGAAACACTTCATAGTCTGTCTCCCACGAGGCATTGTACAATTTAAACGTGACTATGGTGTTGTTCAATTTGCTAAAAAGTGAGATTTGGGTCATGCCGATCAAGGGTGCTAACCTTCCTTCTTCCATTCCCAGTGATTGGATTCATCGATTCTTGTAACTTATCCGGAAAAGGAGAGATCTTCCTAACCTTACCTTCTTACTTTCTGGCCTCCCCCTTTTCAGAGATCTCCTTGTTCTGTTCCCAGACTTTCCTCCATACACTCGCAGCCTTCTTCATCATGTTGTTCTATCCTTCTTCATTAGGTCGTACGGGGAGAGATGGAGCAGGCGGGCCATCTTCTATTAAGATTAATCTGACTAATTCAGACGGGGCCATTCCTAGTCCGTAACACGGTCCGCAGGCCTTTACAGTATTCATGAAATTTGATATGAATGCCATTGTTTGCAAACTTGGAGAATTTCACAACTAGAGATAAACCAAACAAAAAGTTCAATTTATCCCCAATCTCATTAGACACGAGAATACAAGAAATTAATCAAACAATGTAGGTACAGCAACGCAAGTAGGAAAAAGCATAAAACTCGCACGACCTTCCTGAAAATCACAACTAAAAGAAATGCAAACGGAACTTCAATTTCCCTTAACGGCCATGCCAAACTCGGAAGATACACAATGTAGCACCCCAATCTCACCAGACAGAAAGATAGAAAAGTTATCACACCGTGCAGGCAGAAAAGAAAATGTGAAATGCACGCACCTTCCTGAAATTGGACACGAGATGCGAAACAGACGACGAAGACCGCTGGTAAAACCGGTGCAGCGCCATGACCGCCTTCTTCCTGACCGCTTCCTTGGGGTGCTCCAGCAGCTCCACCACCTGTGGCAGCACCGCCGGTATCGTCTCCTCGTTAATCAACCTACAAACCGCATTAAGTGCCGCGCAAACCACCAAGTAATTGTCCGATTTCAGGTCCTTCTGAATCGTATTGACAATAAGAATGATCAAATCGTGGTCCTCGTTGAGAAACAGCGTGACCGCGAGGTATCCGGTGCGCTTGAGGATGAGCGAGTCGCAGTGTGTCATCTTAACGGCGTGGATGTAGCCGAAGGAGGCGTCGTGGCCTAGCATCTCGATGTAGAGGAGGCGGATGATGTACTCCTTCATCTTGCGCCTGGTGGTGTCGGGCTCGGCGATGCGGCGCTTTAGGGTTTCGATCTCGGTGAGGACGATCCGGTCCTCCTCAGCCTTGGATCGGGCCTCGCCGATGGACTTGACCAGGTCCAGGAACTCCTTGGACTGCCCGAAGCCGCCCTGGGAGCCCATCGCCAGCTCCCGCCCGATCGTCTTTAGCTGCTCCAGGGTTGCTATTTGTTGTACCTTAGACTACAGGAGTGCACTCTGCACCAAAATGTGGATCTGAAATCCAGTGTGTGTGGGGTTGGAGTCTGGTCCAGGAAGAATCAAAGAGGAAGAGAAGACAATATTTTAAAGGGGTGGAAAAAAAAGAAAGCTGGACAGAGGTGGTGCTTGGTGGTGATCGATGGTTGTTTTGTTCTTTAAAGGGAGGTTGTAGTTTGACACGTGGAGCGCACGTGGCTAGAGGAGCTCTGTGATTTATTTGGGCAAACGCTTCCCAGAGGCCAAAGGCCACCACGGGGATCTTTTTCTTCTTTCCGTGGGGGGACTCCGTGATGGGAAATTGACCTTATTAGGTCAATGAGTAACCTTGGTATGTCTCCGGGCATAAATTTCCACCTCGGACGCCTCCTTTCAATTTGAGAATATATGTTTGGACACGCTTTTTTTTATACTTTTGGATATCTTGATACCTTTGCGCGGTCTAAGTGTCTGTATATTTTATCGTTCGTGTCCATGTATCGTCAATACATCGTGTCCTTCCAGCACGACATCCTTTCACCGTGTACCTTGATACCTTGCCTAGTCTGTGTGCTACGTCTCTCGCATTACATGCTTTCGTCATGTCGTTTTACATGCAACGTGCCTCCAACACCGTATACTGTTAGTGCGTTCGATGTTGTCTGTTCTTATTTTTACCGCACCATGCACCCTTGGTCTTTCTGTCTCAGTCACGGAACATGTCTCAACCAACTCTCTCTAGAGTCTAGAGTTTGCAACGTTTTTAAGGGATCAACTTGTAGTGCCCCGACACCAAAACCCTTCGCATGGGAATAGGTCTTGCTCTTCAAGACACTAAATCTGTCTGGCCAACTTACGTGACGCTATGCATACTTGGGATATGATGAGTCACACTCGCATTACAGTAATCATCAATAGCACAGGCATCAAAACTCCCCATTGTCATTATGAGACAGTGGGAGGTTTGTAAAGGGTATCGCGCCTAAACTTATTTGGCAGTTGACAGCGGGCTTCACCACCACTGTCAGGTTTTCCATGTCTCTTAACGTTTCTACGGTACTGAGTGAGCGTGCTGGAAAGGGCGAGTGGACGGAGGGCATGATCTCGCCACACCAATATTGTGCGAGCCAATTACTTTAAGCAAAGATTTAAAATTTGTGACTGGCAGACCAAATGAGCATGACAATGCTAAAATGCAACAAACACTGGCATATGGTACACCCTGAGTGAGGTGCGCACTTTCAGGGAGTGCCGTGTGTTATATGATGACGAGTTATTTATAGCTGCTTATAAATAAAGGACTTGAAAACTCATTTAAACAGCATTTCACATTCTCATTTTGACTCTAAAGTCACAAAAGTATAACTTTTTACAAAGAGAAATCATTTCACATGCATACTCTGACTCTGGACCTTAGTATTAGACGTGACAATGAACTTTTACCGTTACTTCTACACTCATTCGACGTTTTCGCCTTCGCAGATTGTCAGATTTTCAGTTTATCTTTACTCAGTTCCTACCCTTGCTCGTATCTATGTTATGTCCCATAGTATCATACTTGGTATCCAATTTAGGCTATACTCCTTATGGCTCATTCATATATACTACAAACCTATTTTCTTGAGATCAGCAGTAAGATATAACACCATAAATCATTATCGATGATGACAATATTGACCATAGTGGCGTGACAACTAATGCTTCATCTTAACAGCCCGTGGCAATGCCATAACCAACACTTTTGTGCAAACATTTGTTGATGCTATCGGAATCCTTGACCCAAACTTCGTTGGAACCTTTATCGACAATCCCCATCCTAATCTTTGGTGGTCGCTTTGTCTTTAGTTTTTTGATATTCGTCACGTCAAGTTCTAAAGACATATATTCATGATGATTTGGCAGAAATTTGGTGGTCTCTTGTGTTTGGTAACGCAAAAATTTGATAAATATTAAAGATTGCAAGAGGTAACTAGTCTTCCTTCTTTCTTTTCCTTGAATAAAAATAAAATGAAGTCTCTTTATACTGAGAGCATGAAGTAGCAAGATAACTTCGCTTATTTTTAGCTTTACCTGAAGAAAAAAGGTCAGGACACCCTAATTGAATCAAGACACAACGTTATAAATATATGTGGACAACCACTAAAAACCATATCCCTCTAAGCAATTCTAGCTGAAGGTAATACAACCAGAAGAAGATCCACCAAGCTACACCTCCTCTAATCCCTTCGTTTTAGTTTGCAGGTATGTACGCAAATTAATCAATAACCAAATATGATAGGGCAAAGTTAGGTAAATTAGGACATTTATTTCGATTTTATTTTATTGCTCTTAGATGAAAAAAATTATTTATTTTGTTGTTCGGCATCCATTTCCACAAAACAACCCTTGAAAATGATTCCATAGTCGTATTACTTTAAAAGAAATAAAGTTTATCGGGATTTTAGTTAAAAGGCAAAAGATTATATCTCAACAACCATCTTCGAAAATAATTACTCTTAGGTATAATTTTTTATATGGAGAGCTGATCCGTTGATAATCCTAGCAAAATGGAACAAGTTGTTAACGCGATCTGACCGTCCACAACTAATCCGTGGATGGTCCAGATCTTTTTTTTAAGTCAGTCTGCTACATTATGTAGCGCACGATTTTTTAACAAAAATACCCTCTTTTCCATCCGCTACATTATGTAGTGGACAGAGACAATACTTTTTCTGACTCTTTTTCTCTCATTTGTCTGATTAATTTTCTGACACGTTTGATGTTTCTCTCTCTCTCTCAACAATGTCTGACTCTTTCTCTCACCACTTTTTTGTTTTCTCTCTCATCCTCCTCTCATCTCCCTTAAATCTTGGAAAGAAAAATGAGAAGTTTTCAATATTCTGCTTTTGGAAACAGAATGATTACCTTTGCAAGAACAAAACTTTGGAAAGACTTTGGCACCAGCAATGTGCATCGAACTCAAAAAATAACTTAAAAACACCATTTTGAACCAAATGGTTTGGACAAAAACACTCACTTGGCATCAAATAACTTCAGTTCCATTGATAACAACCTTCATATCCCGTGTTCCCCTTCCCTCACCACAAACCCAACAATCGTATGGAATCAAATCTTGAACTTACATAGATAGATAACCTAGATTACAAAAAACTTGAGAGTTATCTTTATCACATAATTTTCTAATATAAACTATTAGAAAATTTACGATATAAAGGATATTTGATTCCATAGTTTATATTACGAGAGAGAGAGAAACAACTTAGAAAATTGAGAGAATTTCTTTTCCCTCGGACTCCCAAAATGATTACTTCTCCGGTTCTTTCTTCTTTAACCAGGAGACCACCTTAATGGAATAAAGTTTCAATTCATCTGTCTGCTTTGCTCTCATCCAGCAAGCTCTCATTTTCATTTTATGGTGAAATCTGAGAAATTCTTAGTAGTAATATATGGTTCCATCAAAAGAGAGAAATTCAGTTTCTCTGAGCATTCTCTGAGCTAGGATCACATGTCCGGAAAGGAAAGAGAAAGAGAGTAAAGTCAAAAGGTGACTGAAAAATGATGACAAAAGGAGAGAGAAACAACTTAAAAAATTGGAGAGAAAGGAGACTAAAGTCAGAAAGGTGACAGAAAAATGATGACAAAAGGAGAGAGAAAGAGAAAAGAAGGTCAGAATATCTCTTATTGCCTCTATTCGTTACATAATGTAGCGGATGAAAAAGATGGTATTTTTGTCAAAAAAATCGTCCGCTACATAATGTAGCAGACATCAAACATGTCAGAAAATTAATCAGACAAAGGAGAGAGAAAGAGTCAGAAAAAGTACTGTCAATATTTTTGTCAAAAAATCGTCAGTTACATGTAGCGGACGGACTTAAAAAAAACATAAAAAAAAAAGATATGGATCGTCCACAGATCACGCTAACAACTTGTCCCATTTTGCTAGCGCTATTAACGGATCAGCTCATCCCTTAAATTTGCATCTATGATCCAATTGGTTTTTTTTTTCTCTCTCTACCTTGATTCTCAATGAACCCAAAAAAAAACATTTCACGAAACCTTAGATCTATTTTATCGATTCAGAAAATTAAACCCGTAAAAAGAAAGGGAAAAAAAATAAAAAGAAATGTGTCCTTGATAGCTCCATAACCAAACACTACCTCGAACAAATCGGTAGTTGTCCGAAAGTAGAACTTTCTGGAAACGTCGTATGCCAAGCTTCAGGGAGTTTGGCCGCGTCCTTTACAAGCGAACTGATTTCTATTTCTATCTAAATTTCTAAAGAGAAAAAGAGAGAGATCAAAACTCCATTTTCGGACAAATCGTCAATTTTCCTCTTTACAGATGTATACGAATGCTTACGAACAGACCAACAAACCCTCGCCGCCGCCGTCCTCATCGTCATCGCAGGTGAATCAGTACATAGGAAGTTTCATCAGCCTCACGTCCAAGAGCGACATTCGCTACGAAGGCTTTCTCTATTACCTCAACCCTCAAGATTCCACCATCGGCTTGCAAAACGGTACCAACGTTTGCCCTAATTAGGTTTTTACTGCCTTGAATATCTGTTATTCTCTCTGTTTCATGCTTTCTGTCCGCTTTGACGTTTGGGAGTTCCTAGTTTGGGGACCATTAGTTTCTGATCTCCGGTTACTATGTTACTATCCACCAAAGGTCGAATAGGAAACAAATTATGAAAGCGAGGGATAATATGTTGCATTCTTAGTTTCTTACCATCTTCTCTCTTTAGTACTCTATATATATATATATATATATATATATATATATATATATATATATTCTCCATTTATGGATGTCTTTCTTTGCAATTTTTGCACGTATTTACTTAGTGATTTCAAAAACACGATTATTGGTGTATGCAGACAATACATTGTAGTACAGGTTGTTAATTCTGCTTCTCTGTGGCTGTTTGGTATCAAAGATTGCATCTTTGTGGCTCAGGGTATTTTACATGTCTATAAACCTGAATACGGGAGCTGATAAAATGACAGCGCTGACTTAGGTAGCGTTTGAAACAGTTTTTGTTTTCAGTTTTTTGTCCAGTTGAAAACTGAAAAAATTATTGGCGTTTGACAGACAATTTTAGTTTTTTGTTTCAATCCAGTTTTCAAAATGGGGTTGTTTTCGAAAATTCTATTTTGGAGTTTTCAGTTCTTCTTCATTTTTTTTGAGATCCACCTTTCAACTTTTATTGGAAGTATTTTATATCTCTTGTTTTCTTCAATTTTCATCACCAATACCTGTTAACCAAGAACACAAAACCGCCAACATTGCGAACCACAATACTCATTGACCGCCGCCCCCACCACCGTCAATGACCAACACTCCCGAACACCGAACTACAAACACTGTCAACCACCACTCCTCTAAATCCAAATCACAATCACCCGAACACTAAACTTGCCAACACTGCCACCGCCATTGATTAACACACCCGAATACTAAACTTGCCAACATTGCCAACCATCATAGCCGCTGACCGTTGTTACCACTACTAGTAACCAACACTTACGAATACCGCTAATCACCACTTATAACCACCACCACCCCCAACCAATATCACCAAACACCAAACCCTCTAACATTGGTCACCGCCATTCCTCTGAATCCAAAGGACCAAATCACAATCATACTGACCACCATCGTCCCTGTAACAAACACCATCAGAATATTTTATCTATCGATTAGCCCTAGTATCTTCGATTTGTGTACGGTAAATTCCAAACCAATCAAACCATTCACCCAATGAAACCCCAATGAAGCCAATGAGGCCTTAATTTGCAAGCAAGTATTTACTGCCATAGCAGTAGTTGGACGGCGGCAGAGGAGATGTGTTGGTCTTAGTAGTTGGGGAGCGCTTTTGGTTGTTCAACATATATTGGAGCTTAGAAGAAGCTTCAAGTATTGAAAAATGAAAGAAAAGAGGAAAAAAAAAGAAGTAAAAACCCATTATGCAAAACTGCATCAAACAACCCCTCAGTTTTGTTAAAAACTCAAAGAGGTTTAGGTTTTCGTTTTTGTGAAAACAAACACTGAACACTGAAATGGGTTTCAAACACATCCTTAGTTAAGTTGTCAGGGGTTTGCGCGGCCCAAATTCTCCTTTTTTTAAGTGAAGTTCATCGTCCGCCTCATAATGGGGCCGACGTCGATTCCATTATCAGGCAGGTGACGATTTACCGTTCGTTTCGTGCAGACGTCCGCCCTATAATGGGGCGGACGATGGGGAGATGTAAAAAAGCATTGATTTGGTCCGTCTATCTGTGATGCATGGACGGCCAGTTCACGCTGACAACTTAGCTAAGTTGTCGGCGCTTGCAGTGGATAAGCTAGGAAATACTTGTAGATAGAGACATATAGATACATAGATATATGTTTGAGCAGTTAATGAATTTAAGGGGATTAACTGCTCTCAAATTTTGATCTGGTTATCATACCTACTACTTACTCGCTTTATTTCACAATTTGGTCCTCCTTAACTTTTTGCTAATTGCTAATATCTAGCAATTTGAACATTGAACATAACCATTAGTAATTATAAATCAAACTACTGTCTAGAGAGTCAAACCAGTCAAAAAGAATGATTAAATTTCATATTTGCAATAAATCCTGTTGTAGAAAATTGCAGCAACTCAAGTGTGGATATATATTATGAAATGTTGGGAATATTTTGATTTCTTTTGTGGAATCTTGGAGTTAATGGAAACTTTTCTCTCTAACTGATTTTAACAAACGAGACATCAGGCCTGTGAAAATAACATAAAAGTATTAGAAAGGGCAGGACGTTGTCAAGTGGAACAAACAAAATAAATTAGAAGCTTACAGTAATTCTTATGTAAATGTGAAAGTGCATATTAATATACTTTTGATAAGATAACGTGGGTGGATTGAATCACGTGGGAATCCACAGTTGAACTTCGTCGCCAAAGCTCACCATTTGTGACTTATATTATGAAGTTTGTCTTTAAAAGATACAACCTATACAATTTTGTCGCCGTAAAGATGTCTGCAGTACTACCATTTGCTGTTGTACAACTTTTGCCACTATACCTCTGGTGAAAATCTAGAAAACTAGTCATTTTTTCATAAAGACCCGTCTAAAATAACTGCTATTGGGATCTAGCAGTGGGAGTGTTGTCGTTCAACAAGTTTTTAGGGAGATACAACTAAAATCCATTGCTATAAAAGGGTGATGTATGCGAAGCCAAACTTCACAAAAGTGTTTTAGCAACCAACAGGACCCATGTTGTTGTATCTCCAACAGCACCAATGTCCTTATAGCCCAACAGCAAGGAATTCATTTGGCCCCCAGAAAAGGGCTTTCTTTATGAGCAATTAGTTGCCTTCTTGAACATTTTTCAATTTGTTACACTCATTTTTAGTTCAGTCCTTAGCAACTCTTTGCGCTGCTTCAGAAATTGGTAAATTGTTTACTCTGTGTTATAATGGGTCCCCAATTCTGGTGGACTTAATGAATGAACTAATCCCAAATTCACAAATTTTTTTGTATGGAATGATGACTATGGGATAGACTCCACGGGAAGTTACTACCAGCTCTCCTTGGGTTTAATGTAAAACCATCAAAGGATGGAGTCCCAGCCATGAGCCATGTACTTTCTTCATCGGAGTAATTCTAACATTCAAAATGAGTATCTACATTTCATATTTCCTGCAACTGAAATGAAAAGAAAGAAAATTTATAAGGCTTCTTAGTATTTGTACCTGGGTGTAGTTGCATAAAACTTCAACCTCCAAACCAAATCTTAAGCAGGTTGAGACACTGGCATCTTTAGGGAAGTATGAAAGATCCACTTGCTTAATTTTGTTTGTTTTCTCTCATTTATCGTAAGAGGGACAATTCTTGTTGACAGTGGTGTTGTACACTCTCCGCGAAGTCGTCCATCAAATAGTAGGACTACTGAGCTGTAAGCATCTCCCAAATGTGACCAAACAACGGATGGTAAGACCAAGCCAAACAAGATGGTGTTTAAAAAAATGCGATGCAAAAGTCAAAGGAACCAGTACTGCTAAAATCGAAGGAACCAGTACTGCTAAGGAGCATTATTAATTCAATATTAATTATGGGGTATATAATATGCTTTATTCTTTGGCATTGTTTAGAATCGTTATCATTATTCCAAAAGTTACAAAACTTTTAAGCTTACTTACGTGGTCCAATAAATGAATTATAATCAGTCATGTATATAAGACCATTAGGTCTGACATGAAAGCGTTCTTTAAGATACTTAAAGTTTCTGTAGTTTATGTTTTCTATTCTAGCATCATATTTATACACTATTATTTTACCTTTGGTTACAATGTATTTTCATATATGTCTACTACATGTTCAGATATATTAAGTTTCTACACTTTTTGTTTTCTACACTTTGAGTTTCTACATCATATTCATACACTATTATTTTACCTTTGCGTAGACACCTCATTTTTGTAGTTTGTTTTAGAATTTAGTTGCTTATTAGTTATTGGGCTTTCTTTTTATTTAGACTATTATTATTGGCCTAGACTTAGTAACAAATAATAAGTTTAATTTAATTAATTAAGTCGGGTCCAATAAGCGATTCCAGTTAGTTACTCTAGTTTGTTTGGGCTTAGCCCAGGTAAGAGTCTCGATAGGATAGGATGTTTAAAGTCTGATTTGGATGAGATTTGTTGGAGAATCCCCGATCTGTTTTGTTCAATGTGGTATACATTGGGTTTATCCCCAAAATCTTATCAGTTAAGGGAGGAGAACCGGCCGATCTTCAAACAAACCAGCCTGTAAGCTTTTAAACCTGCCGATAAGGACAGTTTAGACCTTTCATCTTATTGCCGTTCTTATTATTAGAAATGATAGGTACGGCCAAGGTGTCTTCTCTATCATATCCCCTGCTCAGCTGCTCCAAACCTCTATGAAAAGGCCCTCAGCTGCTCCAAAACACAAAAAAAGGATTAGAGGGAGAAAGGTCGCAGAAATTTGGTGAGAGAGAAATAGTGCTTCCAGGCTATTAGAACCCCTTTTTGTTGCATTTTGGCACCATTCAAGCCCCCAATCCAACGCTCAAAAACCAATCAGGTCAAGAGATAGTTCCGTTCTCCTTTCTTTTTTTGTGCTTCTAGATCTTTCTTACAATAGTTAGAAGTTCTAGACTTGTCTCCCAATCATGTGATCAGATTTTGGTCTGAAAAAAAATAAAATATAAAGAAATGAAATAGGGTTTTGTTAGAAATAGAAGTCTAGCCACGCGACAAGTCTATTAGAGTTAGACTTCTATTACAACTAGAATTTGAGGACAACTAAAAGTTTTAGTTGGAGAGAATTCTAAGGGAACTTAACTAGAAGAAGTTGAGTCTATTTGCGTCAGTAGGAAACATGACAAATATAGGTTGCTTCCCGTAGGGTCGGTCAGACCTACGTTTGATTCCAATTAGTCCGATTGTGTAGGCCATTTGACCCTAGATGTTGGGTTTAAACAAAAACTAGGGTTAGTTTAGGGTCTATTCATTTTCTTTATTGCAAGTTTTATCATTACCGTTGGTATAATATTAATAAAAAGTACTAGAATCAAATTAATTAGGGTACAGTAGGGTACCTAACACCTTCCCATTGTAGAAGTTAGTCCCCGGACCCAACTTTCCATTTTCGCATAATTAGAAGCTTTAATTGGGTTTTTTAGTGTCAAAATTCAGGTTTTTTTTGGTTGGTGTTAAAGTTTAATTAACCCTAAAATAAGATGGTGACTTGAGTTAGACCTTTCCTGGTCTGAATTTTTGAAGGCGATTGGCTGCACAGTGTATTTTGAATCCACCATCATTTAGGATTCTCATCAGGGTGTTGGCTGGCTGCTTGACTAAACAGATCATTGCTGATCTTATTGCGGTAAAAAAGTTTCTCTCTTTTTTATCATTAATGAATGATAGAGTGGGCCCTTGCTATACTGCCAGTTAGAAGTGCTGCTTCTATGTGGCCAGCAACCAAAGCTGGAGATGTAGGTAGTAATAATAGTGCCACAGAGAGAGGATTGGATTTGTTCTGAAATGGTAGATAGATGGATAGGTAGATCCTGGATGAAGTAAGTCACCAGTATGGATAGGCCCTGAAAAATGGGGTTATTATGCACTCTGAAGAATAAGTAGAAGAAGGAATGAATATAGTGATAATTTGATTCATTGTCGTCGTGGTAAATAGGATATAAACTGTTGTATGTGTTCCTAAGAAAAAAAAATTTCCCCTCCATTTTTCGGGGTCTCGAATAGGCTTGGAAAAATATTAAAACTCTTGAATGGAAATGGAAAAGAGCTGGAACTCCAGTGCCTTCCGAAATGGTTAGCGGTTCATTCTGTGTTAGTGACTGACATCTTTTAGGTACCCTGGCTGAACCGCCTGCATCCTCGCTTTCTTTTGTAGCTGGACAACCTCTCAGATTCTGATGGATCGTTGGCCAAGTGTGAGGGCACATTGGTAGCAAAAGGCTTCAAGCAGACGGTTTGGTAGTTGCTTGGGATGATTTAGCTCCATTTTGATAGGCTAGGGGTGCTCAAAGGTAAGGATATCCGGTGTTGAAGTCAGCAGGTGTTGTATAGCAGATTGGGGCTTTGAAGAAAAACAAAGACGAAGGCTGAATCAGCAGCTGAAGCAAAGTGCATATAAGCAGTTGGGTTTGCCTGGTGCAATTGAAGTTATCTAAGAAGCATAGCCATGGAAAGGGAAAGCTTAACATGATATGCAGACATATTCACATGGTTATACCTCCCATCATGTAAGATACTTGCATGTCAGGACCCTGATAGATTTGAATACAAATGGAGATGTGTCGTAGTTAAACCCCAACCTTGGTCTTTTTTTAGACACAATGGGGGAAAGACCACAGGGACAATAGGATTGGTCAAGCTGACTCCAACTTTGAATGTTTCGGGAAGAATGAATCTAATCCAAACCCATGGCTTTCAACCAACTATAAGCCAACACAGATGATGAAACCTTGGTCAAATTTTGGAAAGAATAGTTGCAACCTCGAACATCAAAAGCACTTGAGATTCATGAGAGCAAGTGTTGATGACCAAGAAGGTGTGCACCTTTAGTGACTTTGAGGGTGCAAGACCAGGGATAGTTGCTCAGGGTAGGGGGAGGAGGACCTCAAGGAACGGTACTAATGTCATCAATAAAGCATATTTTGTCATTGGTCTGCATGATGCAAAGGTTTATGGTTGATTTAATAACAAGAAAAAGAAGAAAAGATCTGAAGACAGCATAGCGGCATGGGTAATGAATAATAACAATGATGCACACTGCTACAGTTTACTGTACGAAGGCTGTAGGTAGTGACTTTGAGGGTGCAAGACCAGGGATAGTTGCTCTAGGGTAGGGGGAGGAGGACCTCAAGGAACGGTACTAATGTCATCAATAAAGCGTATTTTTGTCATTGGTCTGCATGATGCAAAGGTTTATGGTTGATTTAATAACAAGAAAAAGAAGAAAAGATCTGAAGACAGCATAGCGGCATAGGTAATGAATAATAACAATGATGCACACTGCTACAGTTTACTGTTCGAGGGCTGTAGGTGGTAGTAATATTGTTTCTCATTTATATTGTATAGTGGAATAAGGATGGGATGTCGGTTTCCAATTTACTTATCCAGCGTGAGGTGGTGTGTGGCTTGTGGAATCTTCTTTTTGCCTTGTGTTTGAGCCTCCCAATTTTCTATCTCAAGAGGAGTTTCTAAATTCCTGTTGGCTTTTGCAGATTGTTTGACGAGTTTTGCTCTGCAACTAGGCTGTAGGTATTTATATCCGGCTCTGAATCATGGCCAAGTTTGTGGGAATTGTTGTGTTTGGGCAGGGGTGGAAGTGGGACTATCCTCAAGGGGGTAAAAAGAATGGGTCAAAATTGTTTTCTATGTTTCGCATGAAATTTGGTCTGAACTTAAATGAGAGTTTTGGTCTTGTATTACTAGTTCCATTAATCGTTCACCACCATTAGTGACAAATTTTCAATTTTACAGTCAAACCCTCTTAACAATTGCCGGAGGTGAACCAGAGCGAGGTGGCCCCGTAAGTGATTTAGTATCCCTTGCTAGGGGCTAACACATTTATTTATACTATTAGCATATTCCCTAACACCTAGTCATAGTAGCTGGTAGTGTAAGGCTTTCCTTACTGAAAGCCTAAAGATGAGCCTTTTAAGGCCTCCGGATCCTTGCTTTGTTTTGTAGCTGGACAACCTTTCAGATACTGATGGATCGTTGGCCAAGTGTGAGGGCAACTTGGTAGCAAAAGGCTTCAAGCAGATGGTCTAAAAGTTACTTGGGACGACTTAGCTCCATTTTAATAGGCTAGGGGTGCTGAAAGGTTGGGATTTCCGGTGTTCAAGTCAGCAGGTATTGTATAGCATAATGGGGCTTTGAAGAAAAACAAAGATGAAGCCCTGAAGCAGCAGCTGAGCCAAAGTGCGTGTAAGTAGTTAGGTTTGCCTGGTACCATTAAAGTTATTTGAGAAGTGTAGACATGGAGGCAAAGCGTAACATGATATGCAGACACATTCACATGACAATACTTCCCATCATGTAAGCTACATGCATGTTGGGACACAAATCGTGATAGTTTTGAATACTAATAGAGATGGTCACGTTAGTAGGCACATACAGCAAGACCGTTAATCCTTTGCTGCTACGCTGCCCAGTCGCTATTGGATGTGGTAATTTGTGTTGCTCTATCCAGGACGTCGAGGTCTGCTAAAGATTTGCTACTCTGCAGACCTAGTGTCACAGTAGCCAGGAATTTAGGAAGAGGGAGGTGCTCTACCTCTTTGTTCATTTGCAGGGGTGAAGTATTTTTAATTTCTGAGGTTTCTTGCGCCTTGGGTTGTAGCTATATGGTTATACTTTATTCTTGTCTAAGCAAGCGTTTTTGGAACAATCAAATAGAAGTTGACAGTGGGGAATCTCAGCAGATTTTTCTTTCTGATCGCCAAGTTCTATTTAATCGTTCTTCACTCTTTGTTCATCTACAGAGGCTTCTAATCGTCAAGAATCCGTTGCATTTCCACTATTGGACTCGTTCTAGTAGATGCTGAGATTCCACAAGACTCGATTCTTGCAACCTATACAGCACCGTGAACAGCCATTGAACCTGCAACACTTAACTAGAACTTCTCAATCACAGACTTTACAAGTTCACCATGTTGTTTATCTATCCTTGCTAAGGTTGTGGTCTGCATCTTTTTTTCTTGATCACTTGGATCAACTTTGCTTGGAGCCACTTAGAGATAACTCTCATAACTGGTTTTATTGTTGTTTGCGTTGTGACTATTAAATGTTTCATGG
This sequence comes from Escallonia herrerae, assembly GCA_033070095.1. Lineage (NCBI taxonomy): Eukaryota > Viridiplantae > Streptophyta > Magnoliopsida > Escalloniales > Escalloniaceae > Escallonia > Escallonia herrerae. The sequence continues at coordinate 156,455 of JAVXUP010001159.1, read as the reverse complement.
GGTACTCTAATTCTGCCTCTGCTTGTTATCCTGACGCCATAATGAGCTGTGTTTTGTACATAGCCTGACTTCATATGCATCCACTTAGAGATAACTCTGATAACTGGTTTTATTGTTGTTTGCGTTGTGACTATGAAGTGTTTGATGGGTACTCTAGTTCTGCCTCTGTTGATAGCCTGAAGCCATAATGAGCTGTGTTTTGTATATAGCCTGACTTCATATGCATCATTTTGATTTGGTGGAGTGTAATTTTTTGGCAGGTTCCCTATAAAGTACTTTCCTTAGCAGTTTATACTCGTTAGTTGCGAGACACAATTTTGAATTACTCTTATCACGCTTGAACGTATGGTTATTGCTTCGTCATAGCCGATAGTTGGAATCTATGTTACATGGACTCGGTACAAGTGTCCGAGTCGGATATGTGTCCAAGTGTCGAATTTGTCTAATTTTCAAAACCCAAGACACGGGGACACGGCAAAATATTGCTATTTATTACCAATTTGTAGTTATTCCTTAGGTAATATGGTGTCTTCAGTGACCCACATTGTTTTAATTGAAATCCTATCTCATCTCAACGCAATAAGGAATTAAAAGATCACTTTAAGATAGCGTTCTTAGTGGCATATCCTATGAGATGTGTCGAACACATATCCCATCCCCATAGTGTCCAACACGGGTACTTCACGCATTTTGAAGAGTCCATGTAACATAGGCCAGAATCCCTCTCTGCAGTAACAGTGTCTCATAATCAAATAGACTAGTTGGCTAAATCGATGTGGGTTGATTTTTAAGATCATTGAAGGAAAGAAAATATGGGGATTCCACCTAAGAAGCACCGACATTGGTAGGAGGGCAAGGTATGGTGTCCAACACCAACCGGGACACAGACACTCCTTCGACACCACCATACACGGCTTTTCCGGTGTCCGAAAATTAAAATAATTCAAAATTAATTTCCGACACATATGGACACCGCCGGACACGCCGAAGAGGCCAAGAAGAAGAAGAAAGAGAAGAATATTACAATTTAACCCATCATCTTTTATAATATTTTCATACTGACCCCATAATTTTACATTCTTCGACTAAACTTCAAACTTTTACCTTTTAATTCAAATAAACCCTTCGAGGAAGAAACTTTTTCATTTCAGAGGTCCATTATCAACTCAAACTTATGCTGATTCAACTCTAGAGCTAAATTCGTGAAGCATATGACATTTGTATTTGATATCTTGGCATATATACTTAAAGAGTAATATTATAAAATAGCGGTGTCCAAAATCTGAGATTTTGGAAAATGTGGTCTCCCAGTCGATGTCCGTGTCCAACACGGTGTCCGTGCTACCTAGGATTCCACTAATCAAAGGGGGGGGGGGGGGCGAAGGACAAGCTATATGAACAGGCTGCCCAAACGAGTTCTGAAAAAGTAACTCGTTTGGGTCGGGCCTTGTTATCCAAGTGGGGAATCCAAAGTAAGGAACGGATCCCTTACCTTGACGTGGGCGTGTGTAGGCCACAGAACCACAGGGCCTCGTTTCATCCTAAGTTCTAATATTTTAGTTACTTCTGGGACCGTAGACAAGGGCTTATAAAGCTTTGTTGCTCCTCATATAATGTTATATTGGTGTGGCACGTTAAGCACCTCAAGCAACTCATTTGAATGGTCCAGAAGCTTCATTCCGGCATCTCTTTGGTACCCTACAGAGCCCATTCTTCTTCTAGTTCGTGATAATTTTTCCCTCTTAAAGCCTCGCAAGCTGAGGCTTGTCCGAATGTAGCAGTTTTCTCAACTGTTACACATAGCAATGAAAAGACCTCTGCCAAAGAGTGACTCAGCCATTGGTGATCCGTCCGGACGACTGGATCTTCAGAGTTTTGGTTCTTATGCCATTTATAGGTTCCCACTCCGACCCACCACATTGCATTGAGTCTTGTCCGAATTTAGCAGTTTTCTCAACTGTTAGACACAGCACCGAAAATACCTCTGTCAAAGAGTGACTCGGCCACTGGTGATCTGTCCGGACGACTGGATCTTCAGAGAGTTGGTTCTTATGCCATTTATAGGTCCCCAGTCCCCACTATAACCCACCACATTGCACTGCCTTACTGACCAAAAGGGCAAGGCTATTAGTTAATCTTGGGATCCTAGAGAAGGGCTTAAGATCTCTGTCTTGTCATTTGAGATTGATGTGTTTAGCAACATGTTAAGTTTGTCTTTTCTCCTCACACTTTTCCTCAGTTACTCTACATGTGCATGCCAATTCTACTTGTTTGGTCTTCCGTGGGCATTTCCTCTTTTGCAAATATTACCTGTAAATTATGTCTTGCTCTATCTACGGGAAAATATTCTACAGAAATTATAACAGTTGTGAATATACAGTAATAGCTGTATATTATAGTTCAATGAAGTAGCTGCAATAAAATAATACACTAGCAGCAGCAAAGAAATGGCGGCACTATATGGGGGGGGGGGGGGGGGACCTAGTTTCCTAGTTTTTACTTCTCCCCTTCTGCTTATTAATTGCACACACTTGCAGTGAGGTCATATGGAACTGAGGGGCGAAGGAAAGGTGGCGTGCAAGTTCCTCCAAGTGATCAATTATATGAGCACATCCTCTTTAGGGGAGGTGACATAAAGGTAATTCCTGATGCAGTGGTTGGACTTCGGCTTTATATTCATTTTGTTGATTTTACTGTTGATTACTCTTCATTATGCTTTGTTGCCTTTTGGCTTATGCTTCTATAGTCATTGATCAAATTTCTTGTGGAACATTGATTTAGTAAAGTTGTTTTCTTATATCGTCATCTCAAGGATTGCTAACTGTTCGATTGTGTACTCCCTCTGTTTTGTTAGTTTTGCCCCATTTGAAAGTTGGTTCTTTCAACCTTCCGAAAACATTTATGACCTGTATAGGTAAATAACCAAAAAGCTGGTGTGCTTCTCAATTCTTAACATCTTAACCAAAGCTGTCAAAGCACAAACGGGTCCAAATCAAAACCGACAAAGCAGTTTGCACACAGAGGCTAGGTTGATCGGCTTGCAAAAGTCCGCGTAGAAAGCGGTTGAAGAGTTGGGTTTCGAGGTGATGAAGTTTGGGGAAGAGGGTGATGGTGCAGATGGTGTTTGGGTGGAAGGAGGAGGAGGTGGCGGAGGAGGGTCTTGGAGTGGTGAAGGTGGTGGCGGTGGCGGTGGATTTGTTTGAGGTGGATGAGGGAGGTGGAGAGGGTAGAGAGGAGGTGGGTGTAGTGGTGGTGGGTGGGGATTGGGTGGGGGCGGAAGGTTAGGATGAGTGGGTAATGGTGGCCATGGCTTCTAGAAGCTGGATGGTGGGTGGGGGGAGTGAAGTTTGGAAGTTGGAAATGGTGGAATTGGGGAATGTGGGGAACTTGAACTTGAAGATTGGAAGATACATGTCGTGTTTGTTCTTTTGAAGCTGGCCTTTTGGTGTTAAAGGGTATTTCGGAAGTTTATGGCATTTTGTAGTGTATATTCAGAAACGGGAGAGAATTTAGAAAGATCTGAAAAACTGAAAAAGGAACAGGGGAAGAATCCAATGGATCGTCGGGAGTATTATGTAGTTGGGAATAACTTTTTCTTAACTGTTTCTTTTACAGTTATCCTCTTTGGAGACTAGATTTGCTGTACCTAACTCCTGCCAAAAAATCTCACTGTTTGCTGTATCATTGTCGCTTCCATTCTGTAGTATGTACCCACTGTTCATGTTGTGGGAGCTCACTACCTTTCTTGCTCGTGTTTTGCTATTCCTTTTTGTTTCTCACTTTTTTTTTTGTGTGTTGGGGTTTCTTGCTCGCGCTTCTTTTATTGCACTTAAGGAGGAGAAGGAGGGGGTTATTCTTCAGACAATTAAACTGAAACCCCCAGAAAAGTCAACTTGAGAGATATAAGGAAGAGGGGAAAGAGGATTCCACGACTCTTAAGCTACTTTACACTACAGTGTATGATTTTTTGCATGTTAATCACCTTTTGTCAATTTAATTATCTTATTCTCGTTTGTCCAAAGAAGGGAGAATGCTCCTCTCTTATGTCAGTGATAATTGTTTGGTCATGCAGTGTTAATGCGATACCATCTGACTTGGAAGGACCAGATATGGCATACTGCACTATCTGCTCTCCAGGAGTGCATGTCGTGTTTGTTCTTTCTGAAGCATTTGCCACAGAGAGGGATGGGATACCATACTGCACTATCTGCTCCAACAAAAAAAAACATTTTGAGCCGAATATGAGTGGACTTATTGCGGTTTTTTTAATTAATGTCCTACATTTTATCTTTGAATTGGTCATCCAGTTTAGTAATTGTTTAATTCCATCTCCTGTAAGGTACATCCCCTAAGTAAATGTGAAATGTTTTTTTCTGAATGGCACCCTAATCTCCCACCATAACTACTTGAAGCTATCTATAATCTCCTTGCTTCGGGAAGCCAAGTATAACTCTGCACAACCCATCCCTCTCTGTGGCAAATGCTTTTCATTATTTTTTGAATAATGATTGGTACACTGTATAGATCCCCTTTCTGTAAATTGCACACCATCAGTGCCTGTTAACAACTTGTTCCTTCCAGGATTTGCAAGTGAAGCTCTCTCCAGCTGCTCAAACCGAGGACTCAATGCACAATGATCCTGCCATTATTCAGGTGATAGATGTCATTGGTTTTCATATCTTTGGATAAGGTTCAAGCATCATTTCGTATAATATACTTAATTGTTGTAACTATTTGCTCTGTAGTCAAACTGTGCTCTTGGCCCTTTAAGTTCTTCAAAATCAGCATCAACCAGTGGTGGGTCTTTGACAGAATACAGTCGTTACCAGGAAACCCCTGCTTTGATCAGCAGACCCTATCCTGGAAAGTCACCGCCTTTTCCATCTGGAGGACCCACAGTTCAAAACATCAGTGAGACATCTTTTACCTTGCCAAACTTCTGGCAAGAACATGATGGAAGATCAAGAAGTATTCCTTATGCTCCACATCATACCCCTCCTTTTCTGCCCACCTCTGCCACTGCGACGCAATTTCCCGGGAGAATGGAAAATTATTTGCAGGCTCCTTCCACTCAGATGTCAACTAGCATTGGCTTGTCTACAAGCAATGGTGTTACTCCCGTATCGTCAGTTTTCCCTTCTAACCATGTATATATGAGTGGAAGACCTTCGCTTACTCCTGAACAATATCCTACCCCTCTTTCTGACATGCCTTCTTCCTTGTCTGCAAATGTGCCTCTGCCTTCGCATCCTAAAGTTTTGACTCCTGATAGATTAAACATGACTTCGTTCCCCACTTCCCGTCAAGATATGAGCACCATTGTTGGTGAACTGGGTTCTGATCATATAACAGCCCTTCCTGTTCAGGCATCTGCTAATTTTGCGTCTTCAAGTTCCTTGCCAAAGCTAGATAGGCTTCTCCAGCCTAGGTTGTCTGCAGTTTCTCATACTCAGAAAACCTACCTTGGCCCGCAGGGTAGCTATGCCCTGAGTTCCGCTGCCTCTAATTCCTCATCCCAAAATAATACCAGATCAATGCAAGCGCCACCACTGCCGTTGCCACCCCCAACACAACAGGTTACTCTTTTGCTAGAACGTAGATAATCTTCTCTTAAGTTGTAGTTTTGATTGGGTCGCTCTATTTGCACTTAAGTCCTCGAACTATTGCAATTCACTAGGGCCTTTAGCCACACCTTATGTCACTAAAAAAGCTTTTAAAGTGTCATAAAGTCCTTGTGAATTGTCTAAAAGGGGATTTTGAATTTTTGCTTCCTTTTTTATTCTTTTAGCTGTTCTGCACTTATGTACCTTATTCCCTAGTGTTGTTAAAATAATTCCCCATGATAACACAATTACCAGTTCTCGTTAAGTCATCTGATAGGTTTGTGTAATAGGTTACAATCATCTTTAGGTTATGCATGGTTGTCACCAGTAAAATAAAAATAGGTAACAAGGTGTAATAGGTTACAATCATCATTTTTTGGCTTCTGAGGAAAGGGTATCACTTTATAACATTTGGCTTTACATTACCTAGTTTATTAGGGAGAATTTACCTGGAAAAGTTATTTGGGAGGTGAAACCATGCAGTATAGGTTATATGCTTATGTATGGACTTTCTAATTTCACAGCATTTTTATGTAAAATGTTATGTATGGACTTTTCTTATTTCACAGCATCGTTATTTAAAATGTCACTATATTATTCAATTTGTAATTTTGTATACAAGTTTCCAAACTTAATGAGAAAGCTTCCGCAACTACTCCAAGCGGGTCACTGTTTTTTTTATCTAAATCGAACATAATGTACTACTTCACTGCTTATTAGGTTTCCTTGTTGAGTAGTGATATAAGGCTTGTTTGATGGATTGTTTGGGGGTGAGGGCGTCTATATCTTTCTTTGGGAAGGTAGTAGAGTGGGGGAACATATCAATTTAGCAGGTAGTTATTTGGTGGGGTGCTTTGAGGGAGAGGAAATACACGTATGCTCGCTTTAAAGGTTAAAGCATCTACACACTTGAAAGGGTGGAACTGTTGATTCTAATGTCACAGCATCTACTACATTGTCCAGTGTCAAAACTACATTCTCCTTATAGTTCATTCTCATTTTCAGATTCTGAATTTTTACTTGCCCTTTTTTAAATGGAAAAAAGAGTCTATTTTCATAAATGTTCCTGGTTGTTTTAGCCATACTGTCCTTTGTCAGGAAACCTACTCATAGACGCAACTCATAACTAATTGTTGGATACTTTGCAGCCTCGGTACCCACTGCAGTTCACTGAAGAATTTGATTTCGTAGCTATGAATGAGAAGTTCAAGAAAGATGAAGTATGGGGCATACTCGGAAAAGCAAATCAAAGGGATAGAACGGAGGGATTGAAGGAAGATGCACTTGGTCAAAGTTTGGGGGATAATGTGGGTAATGGCTTGGGGCCCAAGGTCAACACAAAAGTAGGTGTTGGGCTTTCCTAAACATACTAGTCAATTCAACTCATCATTTTTGCCATTATTCCCGCCTAATGCAGACAATGTTCTCTTTTGTGGATCATGTGAAATCGTTTTATATCTTGCCTACAAACTTGAGCATAATCGTATGCTGCTTCCTCTCTGCAGCCTGCATATAACAAGGATGAGTTCTTTGATACAATATCTTGTCACTCACTTGCAAGTGGAACTGCGAATGGGCAGAACAGGTTCCCTGAGCGAGCAAAGCTTGGCAGTGAGGTTTGTCGATTCTTTACATAAAATATTCACTGCTAGAGAAATGGCTCTAAAATGATACTCCATCCATTCCATTGGTTACTCGCCATTTGAGAGTCAACCTTTCTGGTTAACAATTTTATTTTCCAAAAAAGCCCTGGCACCATTCACACTTAGCAGTTACATGCCAATAAGTGTGTGTGTGCATGAGTCTGTCTGGTGTAATTGCGTATGTGCGTCCGAGAGAGTGATATTTCGTGTGCGTGCCATTTTATGTGACTTCCACTGTGTACCCTCTGCGAGTGTGTGTCAGTGTGCCATTTTGTGTGCGTGTCTGAGGGTGTGATTGTGTGCATGATTCTGTGTGCGGGGGCCTGCGTGTGATTCTGTGTGTGCGTGCATCTGTATGTGTGTTTATGATTGTGTACCTGTGCGTCTCTGACTGTGTGCGTGTGTGTGTGTTTTGTTGTTGTTGTGGTGTTGGGGGGGGGGGGACATGTGATTGGGAAGTTAAAATAAAAAGGCAAGGGTAGTTTTGGAAGTTTATTGTAGTTTATAGTGTAGCTTTAGAAAGGGGAAATTTTTTGGAACGTTCCAAAAAGGAACAGAGGAAACAATGGAACTTAGGGGAGTATATTCGAACTTATTGAATCAGTCATATTTTATCTACCTTTGTTGGCAATTTTCTGCAGAGAACTCATCCAGATTATGGCGGTTATAGAAGAGGTTACGGTGAGAATAATAGGGGTCCATATAACTGGGAACGAAGGCAGTGGTTTAACGGCTAAGATCACAATAGGCCTATGCCAACACTAGATGGAAGAAGCAAAGCATGGTGACTTCTATCGTTAACAGTACCATAAGCGTTTGACACATTTCCAGTGATCAGAAGGTATGCTCTCATTTGTTTATCATCACAGTTATCTTTTAGAAATTTTGTCCAACACTTTTGGCTTTTCTGAGGAATGAATTCAAGACAAGTATTATTGGACTGTTGTTATAATCGGATATTCTTGCTGTAACTCTAGCAATTGCTTATGCCAGGTTATATTTGTGAAACTCTATCGAAGCTGGTACCGAGGACAGCTACTTTCAATGGCTGCAGGTTCTGTTTTTTTCTTGGGCCTGTGCACAGCCTTTCCAAGCAATAGTCCTCGCATGTAGGACATCCCCCTCACAAGTTGTGCAGTGGGTAGGAAGCTACTTTTATCATTCTAAACGTGACTTTTGATGTTATTTGCTATTTAACATGAATAAAGGGGCTAGCATATTAGAACGGTTTATAGTCAGTGATCTATATCTAGTTCTGCATCTATTGATAAAGTCTGAACTCCGACGTTCAGTGTAATTTATATATGAACATGTTATTTCTTTTAAGCGATAGCTAAGATTTACAATGCGGACTTTTATGTTGCTTGAAAAGATCTGGATTTCCATGACTACAGGCTGGGGAGTCTATATAGAGGATAGACACGAAAGCTAAAAGGTTGACAGATGGTGTTGGGGATGTAATCAGAATATATAAGAAATCGTAGGGGGAGGGAAAGAATGCCTGGGGAGTGAGTGAGGTCTTCTATTCGCCTAATTTTATTCCGTTCTCTTTGGTTATAACTGTAAAAGAAAGAGAGACCGAGCTTTATATCCTCCAAGTTTGATTCCAATTGCTGTGTCCCTACCATACTTAGAATGAGGATTTTCTTTTGCTCTTCATCATCTTTTCTCAAATGACAGCCATTGCATCTATTACCGAATGCATATTTAGTACACACATTGGGTGGCTGCGGGCGAGGGTTGGTGGTGGTTGTACTTACTGCATTGCTGTACCACTAGAAAATATTGTACGGTCCAGGATTAGCATCCGCTAAAAGAAGAAAGCGTAGAGGACCCAATTCACTCTGCCAAAGTTATGCGTATCTTGCTTAAAGCATGTGTTAAAGTCAAATATATCTTTTGTAAAGCTTGTGTTTTGTATACATTCGAGCACAGTTTCTAGCCACATTTATCGAGATCACCATCCAGTGGAGAAGAATAATTGTGTACAGGAAGATTCGTCTTCTCTTCCCTTTGAGAATCACATGGAGTAAGTTGCTTCTCCCCCTCTTAACCCCCGCCTCAAAAAAAATTTCCCCCCAGCTTGGCCTGAATATCAATCTGTTTCTCTTTATTCAACTTGTGCATGCACCTTTTGGCCTTGATCAACTGTTCCTTTTCTGATTGTAAGGATCCCTAAAGTGAGGGTCGAATTTACCATAATGAGGATTAGTATTCCCGGGCCAGTATATACGCCATCCTTGATTATTTAGCACTCCCCGTCTAACCATCCTCGTCCGAAATGCTGCGTTTGGCTCATACTCGTGGCCGCGCCTATTAATATGACCGCGATACCAAAGCTGATCCTGCAAAAATTACTCATGTCAGGTATTTGACTCCTATTGTCCTTTCATGGTTAAAGTTCTTATCTTGATTAACGTGTGGCAAATGCCTCACCAATAAGAACTAGAAACAAAGTATGACTATTATGTCTTGTCTCTTCTATGTGTCTTTATAGTTGGAATTAGATGGATGCGACGCTTAGACAACCCTTAAAGGGGAAACAACACTACCAACTCCTATTTCTAAAAAAAATAATTGGAATTAGATGAATGCGACGCTTAGACAACCCTTAAAGGAAAAACAACACTACCAACACTCAATTCTAAAAAAAATTGGAATTAGATGAATGCGACGCTTAGACAACCCTTAAAGGAAAAACAACACTACCAACTCCCATGGAATGGTGCCGAATTACTCGTATAGACACTCGGAGGAAAACGCAAACGTAGGTATGCAGGATAGAGAAATATTACCCACCATGATAGAAATAGAAAGATACTTGAAACTGTAACTTCTTTGGCATTGCAATTGCTGCTATGCTCTCCTGAACAAAATTTCCTGCAGATTACGAAGTTTCCACTGACCTGAGTAATGAACAAAAGAATCAGAGCTGCAATCCCGTACCCGAACGCATCACTTTGTGGCAAATAACACAGCTGCCCATCCAGCCTTAAATCCTCCCTCTACAAAGAAAAACAATTCATCAACTAAAAGCCTTGATTCTGCGAGAAGTCGAAATTTTACCGAAAGCCTAGTAGTACCTTTGATCGCTTGAATTCAGCAGCAATGCACAATGCGAAGGAGACGAGGCCAAGGAGGACGACTAGAGAAAAGGGTAGCGTGAAACCGTATTGTTGTCTTTCCATGTGAGGCCTTTTCTGAGGAAGGCTCGAAAAAGGCTTGGAAGAGAGAATAAAGGGACAAGAAGGCGTGGTTGTTACTCAAAGGAAAGGAGGGTTTGGTGGTGTCCTCTTCTTCCTTGCCTTCTGGTGCAGGTTGTGACTCTTCTGCATGGTCTTTCATTGCTTGGAAGGGGAGAGAGCATTCTCAGTTTTTATTTGGCAGAGGTTCTCTTGACATTTAGCAGGTCAACTCTACTGCGTCAAGGGTGGGTTGGCGGTGTGTGTGTGTGTGAGTGAGAGAGAGAGTAATTAAGGACTTGGGGATTTTGGATTGTAATTAAATAGGGGTTAATGAGGCTTCAAATGAGAACTCCAAGTGCACAAGGTACAACCACACACACAACTAAGGCTTAAAGTTAACGAGAATGTGCTTCAGATAAAGAAATATTGGCCACTTCCTTCTCGTACGTAAAGCTGTTATATAACGTTGAACGCCATTACACCTTCCGGTCCAAATCTTCTATTCAGAAGCTTCCAAGTAGAGATGCAAAGGTAGACAGAACCAGGTTTTCGCTATCCAAAGTGCCCCAAAAAGTTAACTAACCCCAAACCAACCCTATAATCTTGCACGAAAGCATTCTCAAGTTTTGCTAATTCCGTGTTGGGATGGAGAATTTCAAAGAAATTAATAATGTAAAAGTTGTTCGGACAATTTTATTGGGACGAGCATTTAATTCGGGATTCTAAACAAAAAAGATAACATGACTGTGATTGCCGATCGATTTGAAGAGGCAGATTATTGCATCTTCCCACACAGCTGTTTTGTATCTAATCTCGTAGCTCTGGATTCCATGTGAGATTGAATAAGCATGTAATTGAGCAATTCGTCAACTACACAGTATATCTAATTTTCATCTGTCTAAGTAAATATTTTGTGAATCAAGAATATAGCTTTCATGTTTATGTTTGACTACCATAATCTTAGGAACCAATTTTGTAATCTAACGAGTCAGATGTGCTTGTAAAAATATCTTTATAAAGTAACGTAAAGCTTATAGCCATTTTTCACGTCAACTATCTCGTGTTATGGTATTACAGTAGGAAACGATCTTGTTGTTCGAGTCGTTTTTAGCTTCTGCAACTTAGGCGATGGCCTTTCCCGGCTTCTTTGGCCAATTTTTATTAATCTTATCCACCGTAGTGCTGATCCAACTTTTGTCATTTTGAGTTTTTGCAGATTCAACATGCACCCAATCATTTGTCTTTTGCAGTCTAACTAATACATCATTTAATTTTCATTTTTTCACTCTATGAATCTGGAGCCACCTTTTTTTTTTCCCCATCCAACCTTTGAATGTAGAAGCACACATTCTCACATCAATCATTTGTATTTTGCAGTCTTTGAAGCCGGGCCATCTCCCTCTTATCCACTCTGTGTATCTGGATGCACATCTTGTCTCGTTTTGAGTTCGATCTGCGAGTTTGGAAACATCAATTATCTTTCTTTTTTATAGCCTATGAATCTGAAATCTTTTATTATAATCTGGTCTGCGAATGTAGACAATATCTGCTTTCATTTTCGTGTCTGATCTAATCTCAACAACATGCCATTTATCATTCTCTCTTTGTTGAGATATAAATTCTACGTGGCGCAAATAAAAATTAATGCTTCAATACATCGGCACTCGTTACCTATCAGTCCAACTGTGGACACCAAACTTCAATCCACACAAAATCAACATCAACATTCATAAAATGGCGGTGTGGATCAGGCTAAACAACCTACCACTGGAATACTTTGATTGAGAAGTCTTACTATTAATCACAAAGAGGCAATTGGTACTCCACTAAGAATCGACTCAATCAATCATAAAAGGCCGATTTGCAAGATTTTGTGGGCAAATTGACACACTAAATCCAATCACAAACGACATTCAAATTGGAAAGCACCTTCAAAGTGTACAATACGAAAACTTACTGGCAATCTGCCGGCAATGTAATCTGCCGGGCCACACTACAGATCGCTGCAAAAAAAAGCATCGGCGTGGTATCTGAGATACCAACAAACAAATCTGCGAACTCAGTGCCCCATGCGGTCACTGTACCATAACCAGGAAATCAACCAGATGCCGGAATCTGGACTATTGTCACCAGATGATGATATATACCTAAGGGAAGAGAAGGCAAACCGCCACCGTACATCGAAACCCAGGTGATGAACCATCACCGGCTCACAATACCGAAAAACGACCATCGTTGTACGAGCCCCAAGAAACTGAGCCATCGGCGACCAATCAGCGACACCCCGGCTCTGGCGACATAAATGGCCTTTCTAAGGCAACGACCACTTTATCCCCCATGCCGCAAAAATCGGCAAACAGGCAAAAGGTATACTTAAGTGGCCCAAACCACCTCTCACTGACCGTCATCTCCAACCAAGATTGTTGAACCCCTCGCGAACCCGCAACTTTACTCCACTGCCACATCCCCCATGGACTGTACCTCTACTCAACCATTCCCCCCCCCCCCCCCAAAATCCCCTGCAACACTCAATTTACCTGCCACCTCTAGGATACGATCACCTCAAATCACGGCCACCGCCATGATCACATCCCCTAGCACAGTATAGAACGACAAACTGTTGAACATAACTGCTGCAATTAATCCTAATGCTACACAACCTGATCTTCAACACCAAAACAAGCCTCACTCATCAAATCCTCAGCCCAATCCCAGGTTGCCACCCCTCATCTCCATCTCAGACCAGCCAAGAGGAGACCTTTCGTCCTCAAATCCACCAAAGCTAACCCCCTATGCCTCGTCATGCCCACGCCATACTCGACCACCCTCTAACCCTTGTGATACAGCAACATCACATACCAAAATTAAACATCACAGTGGCATTCTTCGAGGTCCCTCTGCACCTCTATCCCCCTTTCTGGGAGCTCAATCTCCTACCTCACCACTGATAGAACCCCTTCAGATTCCCCCACCAGCCCCAATACCCCGTCGAGCACAACCCTATCGGTAACAAAATCACAACTCCCCATACCTGAACAAAATCAGCAAGTCGAAGCTCAAGGACGAATGAGTTCTTGAGTCAGCAAGCTTTCTCCTCTTTGGCCCCCCTTTCCAGCCCCCTCTCTCGGCAACCTACCCAACCCAATCACCACCAATGAACCAACCTCTAAACCCCAATCACAATATCTCGGCCAGTACGCAGTTTTTGGCCGGTATCACCTGTACCGGCCGGTACAACCGGTATTGAGCAGTATTTTAACCGGTACAAAATTTAAGGGACCAGTAAAAAGTAAAAATGGTATGTACCGGCCGGTACGGTATTGATAACTATGCTCACATCACCTCCCAATAACCGTTACCCTCATGTTTTGTGACGTGCCCGAAACAGCTCCAACAACCTACTCACTTCTTGCGCAGAAGATCAAGGTGAAGAATGGGGACAACTTTCTCTGGCCAGGTTAGACAGCCATCAATCTGGAACCGCAAAACCGTCCCATGCAATATGACCCTCAAGAGTATCAAAACCCAAAACTTATGAATTGCATTGCATGGAATTGTAACGGTGCCAGAAATGGGGGGTTTTAACATGCATGTCTGAGACCTGATACAACGTCACAAACCTGAAATGATGATTCTACTTGAAACGACAATCACGACAGCCGCAGCCAACCATATTGTAAGCACCTTCAGATTTGCAAAAAATCACTACATCGATGGAAATGGATACCGCAGAGGGATTTGCTACTGTGGCACCCACATAAAGTGCAGATAGATGTTGTGCATGAATTGCCACAAGCTATCCACGCTGTGGTTCAGGTAAGTCAATCTCCTCCCTGGTCTTTATCTGCTATATATGCATCCCTGTTAATCATACTAGCTAAAGGACCCGTGCAACGCACGGGGCGTTCTTTAATTTCTCAAATATTATTTAATATATATTTCTATAGATATTTTACAACTGTTAATTTTCTTAACTTTCTAAAAATATTTTTTATAATGTGTTGTTATAGATTGTTTCTAACTGTTATTGTTTGAACTGCAAGCAAGAAATTTACGGTATAGTATATTGCCTTTGAATAGAACTTTTGAAAAATTAGCATTATAAAAACATACCTTAGCAACAAAGGTACAATGCATGATTTAATATGATCAGCTTTTACTCACAAATAAGATGTGAATGTTACAACTAAAAGTCTTATAGACTTAGAATGCCTTTTCATTAACATTTCGCGACGACATATGACAACAATCTCGTACTACTGTTTAACTGAATTTAAACTTTTTAGTCTAATATTTGGAGCTTTGTAGATATAATCATTAGTATGTATCAATGATATATCTGAAACCAATATGATTAAAAAAAAGTCAGTTATTTGTACCATCACTTCCAGTTTTTTGTGAGTTTAATAAGATCTAAATGTTACAATTAAAAGTCTTATAGACTTAGGATGCCTTTTTATTAACGTTTCGCGACGACATATGACAACAATCTCGCACTACAATTTAACTGAATTTAAACTTTTTAGTTTAATATTTGAAGCTTTGTAGATATAATCGTTAGTATGTATCAATGATATATCCTGAACCAATATGAAAAAAAAAAGTCAATTATTTGTACCATCACCTTCGATTTTTTGTGAATTTAATCTAGTAAAGAGTGTTATAACTTATTTACTGTTGGTGTATATAAATCTCTCAATATTCCTATAAGTATAAAGTTCAAATTCACTCACCTTCTTTCTTCATGAAAAACTCTTTGTGTATGTTATTTGTCCTGTGCATAATGAAAATGAAATATAGCATTGAAAGTGTTTCTATCTATACATAACTTATTAAAGTGTTACTAACATGACTTAATGAAAATATCATTAGAATATTAGATTAGTGTAGCCAGGGGCTAGAAAGTGGTTAACCACAAAATATCGTCTTGCCTAATTCATGAAACTTTAAGGAATCAGAATGTGAGACCAAAATCAAAATTGAAAGATAAAAGTCATTCTAGAAAATTTTTTTTTACTGCTTCTAGTCCTGAATATAATTTATGCACCTTCAAGTTGTTGTATTTAAGTTCTTCGCTTGTCTGTATAAGATTCTCGCTGTAACCCGTCTATGAATACTACACTAATACTACCTCCAACTACCTTAATTAGCACTATCATTGCCACTACAAATGCAGTTACCTTCACCATATCATAACTTTTGCTCGTCAGTGCACTTTTGTGTTTCTATCGTCAGTTTTTTTAGGTTCATCACTTTTTCAATCTAGTTTAGATCATAACTTATCAATCAGTACTGTAATGTAAATTAATATTACCTTGAAATACCTTAATTCTACCATTACAATAACTTTAACAACAACCATCACCTCTCGCACTACCACCGTTTAGTTATGACTATCACCACCACAAACATCAACATACTACACGCCAACATCGCTACAGCCACATGTTGTCACTACATAATTCAAATCTCACTACTAACATTCCAATTCTACCACAACAATTATCACTATCGTAATTATCATGGCTGATCACTCGCATAATTGCATATATTACCACCCTCACACGTTCACATCTAGTACCGACTTTTCGGCTATACCATTACCATCCTGAGGCCATCCAGGCTTCTCTCTTTTTGTAGTTATTTATGAAGGGTAAAAGATTCTTATAATTAATTTATCTTTTCGTCTCTTTTATTCTACAAATTTATTCTCAGCTTGTCACAAATTATTCTTCAATCGATTTTAATTTTTCTTGGAGATTCAATATAATTAGTTCTAAATATTTTGTTCATAATGTGCGTATCATGTTAGATTTTAAGAAAATTGGTGCAAAAAGACGAAAGTTACAATAAAACTTACGGAGAAAAGATTTCATTAAAAAGGAAAAAAATTACCAAAACAAATAGGATGATGTTTTGCATAACTAAAAAATTGAGGTAAACATAAAAATATACGCTATGAAAAGCTTATCTTTTAATTTATAAAGATTAATCATTAATTTCATACAGGATTTTCGTTGTTTACATTTGTGAGATTTTATTTATATTTGCGAGATTTTATTTTATTTATTTTAAGTTTTTTTAAGAAGTTAGTAGTGCAAAATGAAGCCTTTTTCAATTATGTAGAGCTCTAAAAGTAGTAGATATGATTTTTTAATTTTATAAGATTTACAAAAGTAGGGTCAATGATCATACTAAAGAATTAGTAAGTAGGGTATGATTTTCATATTTTACATTTTTGAGATTTTATATTGTTATTTTAAAGTACTTTTGAGATTTTAATAATCAAATTAAGGCCTAATGTATAAGTATATTGATTAGGAAGAGTTTTAGAAGGTTTATAATTAATTTCTTAGTTTTATAAAGTTAAAATATTGCATAAATTATACCTACGAATTTTATAAAAATAAATTAAAGTAAAGAGTTAAATAGAGTAGAAAAAGAAAAGCATATCAAAACAAATAGGATTCTAGAATCTTGGACTCTAAATAAAGAGACCAACTAAGTTAGGAGACTACCACATACAAAGTTGAAGTGGGTAGAGTTTTAGAAGGTGTATAATTAGTTTTTTTAGTTTTATAAAGTTTTAAAATATTGCATAAATTATACCTACGAATTTTTAATAATAAATTATATCAAAGAGTTAAATAGAAAAGTCGGGCCAAAGATCATACGAAAAGATTAGTAAGTAGGGTATGATTTTTGTATTTTACATTTTTGAGATTTTATATTGTTATTTTAAAGTACTTTTGAGATTTTAATAATCAAAATTAAGGCCTAATGTATAAATATATTGATTAGGTAGAGTTTTAGAAGGTTTATAATTAGTTTATTAGTTTTATAAAGTTTAAAAATATTACATAAATTATACCTACGAATTTTTTAATAATAAATTAAAGTAAAGAGTAAAAGAAAAACATACCAAAACAAATAGGATTCTAGAATCTTGGACTCTAAATAAAGAGATCAACTAAGTTAGGGGACTACCACATACAAAGTTAAAGTGGGTAGAGTTTTAGAAGGTGTATAATTAGTTTTTTAGTTTTATAAAGTTTAAAAATATTGCATAAATTATACCTACGAATTTTTAATAATAAATTATAGTAAAGAGTTAAATAGAAAAATAGAGCCAAAGATCATACTAAAAGATTAGTAAGTAGGGTATGATTTCCGTATTTTACATTTTTGAGATTTTATATTATTATTTTAAAGTGATTTTGAGGTTTTAATAATCAAAATTAAGGCCTAATGTATAAGTAAATTGATTAGGTAGAGTTTTAGAAGGTGTATAATTAGTTTCTTAGTTTTATAAAGTTCTAAAACATTGCATAAATTATACCTACGAATTTTTAATAATAAATTATAGTAAAGAGTTAAATAGAGTAGCAAAAAAAAGAATATCAAAACAAATAGGACTTTTGAATTTTATATATCTAATTCAAAAGAGTTGGATTCTAAATAAAGAGACCAACTAAGTTAGGGGACTACCATATGCAAAGTTGAAGCTTATGTGTCAGAAGGAGAATGCTCTTAAAAAGTCCTATTTGTCGCAAAGATAGAGTCCTAAAAATCCTACGTGTCGCGATTATAAGTGAAGGCTTTAGCTTTTTATATATATATAGATGAGAGAGAGTTTATGGACTGACTTGAGGAATATGAATTTTTCCATAAATCTGCCTTGGCTATTCATGGGAGATTTCAATGAAATTTTAGGCCAATATGAAAAACGGGGTGGCTGTCTGTTTAGACAAAATCAATCTAGGGGTCTTTCTGGTGTAATAGAAAATTTAAAACTCGTTGACTTGGAAGGTCAGCCTTATACTTGGACAAATCGTCGTTATTTTACAACTGATCGTATTCTTGAACGGCTTGATCGAGCTTTAGTTACTGATTCCTGGCTTCAATATTTCCCAAATTCAAAAATTATACTCCTCCAAATGACACATTTTGACCATCATCCTATCTTGTTGCATACCAACGACCCGCATAATAACTATCTTGGCAAACCATTTCGTTTTGAATCGGCCTGGTTCTTGCACCTGTCGCTTCATCCGATCTTAGGAAACCAAGGCCTTTTGTGGAAGATTTAGGCCCTTACTGATCGGCTTAGGGACTGGAATAAACGCACTTTCGGGGATATTTTTAGGGAAAAAAAAAACAGAATCTTGGCCTGGCTGGCTGGTATACAAAAGACTCTGGCAAACCACACCTCCCCTTTTCTGCTAAAATTAGAAGCTCATCTTCAGGATGCCTTTAATTCAATTTTGGCCCAAGAACATGAATTCTGGAAGCTCCAGCAAAAATTCAATGGGCTTTTGATGGAGACTGAAACACTCATTTCTTCCACATATCTGTTATAAACCAACAGTGTACAAACAATGCCATTCATCTAAAAAACTCAAACGATTGTTGGATAAACGATGATAATGAAATTTGAGACCTATTCATCAACCACCTTAAAAGTCGTTTCCAAGTTCGATCCCCAACTCACACTAGGGATTTTCATACCTGTCTGGAGGATCAAAATGAAGCTAGTGATTACTATTACTTAAAAGAAACTCTCACTGACAGTGAGATCCAAAATGCCCTCTTTGAGATGGAGCCCAATAAAGCTCCCGGCCCTAACGGTTACCATCTAGGGGTGTTCTACTAGTATTGGGACACCTTCACCCCTGACATATGCACTTTTGTCAAGGCTTGCTTTCGCTCCCATTCGATCCCACTAGACATAAACAATACAAATATCTGTCTTACTCCAAAATAGCAGCATCTGGAAACGGTGTCTCACTTCCATCCGATCAGTCTTTGTAATATCAGCTACAAAATAGTCTCCCGCATTCTTGTTAACCGCATGCGGCCAGTCATTGAAAAAATCATCCACCCAAAACAAACTAGTTTCCTCAAAGGGCGTCGCGCGTCTGACAACATTATCATTGCAAATGAACTTCTTCATACCATCAGGCATAAAAAAGGTAAGGGCGGCCTTTTCATGGCAAAATTGCATCTTGAAAAGGCCTACGACCATCTTTTCTGGGACCCTCTCTTGAGTACTCTCAAAAAACACGGTTTTCCTTGTGAGACCATAAATCTAATCATGAACTGTGTCTCGACGTTGTAGTATGCGGTACTGTGGCATGGAAAACCTCGAATTTATTTACTCCCTCGTGCGCGCTCCGTCAAGGCGACCCACTCTCACCTTACCTATTTATTTTCTTGCCTAAATGAGCTATCTATCCTTTTAAATCAGGCGGAGGATGGAAATTACATCCGCCCCACAAGGTGGCATCGATTGGGAACGAGTGTATCTCACTTCCTATTTGCTGGCGATATCCTTCTGTTTGGAAAAGCCACAAAGAAGAATGGTAGAAATTTCATGAACACGCTAAATTCCTTTAGCACTTGTGCAGGTATTCATATTAATGTGTCCAGGTCAAAAATTCTCTTCTCCAAAAACACTAGCAGAGACATCAAACTCTTCTTTAAGCACATTACTAAACTCTCTCCACAAAGAAGAATGGTAGAAATTTCATGAACACGCTAAATTCCTCTAGCACTTGTGCGGATATTCATATTAATGTGTCTAAGTCAAAAATTATCTTCTCCAAAACACTAGCAGAGACATTAGACTCTTCTTTAAGCACATTACTAAACTCTCATTCACGGATAAATTTGACGATTATGTAAGAGTCCCGCTAACTCAGGGCCGCATTGTAAGGGATCAATTCTCACATCTTGGAAAAAAACTCGCACGAAACTTGCTAACTAAAAAACAAAAAGCCTATCTTTTACGAGTAGATCTACCCTTATCAAGTCAAGGCTAAACTCCATTCTGGTTTATAGTATGCAAGCATACATGGTCCCCTCCTCAGTTGCAAACCACCTTGATACGATAAGCAAGAATTTTCTCTGGAGACACACTGGAAATGAACATAAATGGCATGGCATATGTTGGAATACCATATCCCGTCCTAAAGACCTGGGGGGACTGGGCATTCGCAAAACAAATCAAGCTATGTTCATGAACCTTGTTTGGCATCTCTGGGCAAAACCTGATGCTCTGTGGGCAAAAATCATCAAAGACAAGTACTTCCCTCATGGATCTATTTAGGCGGCTACGGAAAAAAAAATTGGGGTCTCGTTTTTTGGAAAAACCTCATTCATACTAGAGATAAAATGAAAAAAAAATCATCTGTTGGCGGGTGGGAACGGGAGATACATATCTTTTTGGTATTATCACATGGCTACCTACGGGCATAATTAGGTCACAAATGATCAGAGACCCATCCCTCGACACGCTGATATTTTGACAGTTAGCTCATTCATCTAAGATCGGGCCTGGAATAGTCACGCTATCCGTATGCTTGTGCCCATACATTTTAAACTAGATATTAGACATCTCGATTCCTCTCCATCATAACCTTCCCGATAAAATCTTCTCGCCTTTCGATCAGGGTAAGTGTTCGGTCACCTCCGCTCGTAGATTCTTAATCTCTACAAACCTTACCACTCACCATAATTGGACTTGGAACATCCTCCCCCCCCCCCCCCCGAATTCGACATTCTCTTGGAGATATAGCCATTTCGACATTCCTATTTGAGCTCGACTCCCGTGGATTGCTAACAAATAATGTTCCCACAACTGTCGTATGCTTGAGACTATTGAACACGCCCTTCGCTGATGCCCAACTATTCATACTCAGAAATTAGCCCCCAAAAAGGCGCACCATCGCTATAGACACTTTTCGTTTCGTTTCTGGTGCAAAGACATGGCCTGGCAAATATCCTCTCCGCCACCGGACCCAACAATATCCGCGGCCCACGTTCTTTGAGTTCCTCATATCCGTGATCTGGCACAATAGAAACAAACTCATCATCCTCCAGACGCCGTTCACAACCTAGCAATATATTATGCATGAGACTATGACCTTAGCATAAGATTACCCGTTTTTCATAAATTGCATGCATAATTATCCTCTGCGGACCCATAGCAAACAAATTAAGTAGAACCGTCCCCCGGATGGGTGGGTAAAACTGAACACGGATGAAAGTGTAACAGAATGCAAACATCGAGCCAGGGCGGCCGCTATCATTCGTGACTCGAGCGACAAATAGAATCTTAGGTTGTGCGAGAAAGCTCACAACCCAAAACAGCCACATCGCTGAATGGTGGGCACTTCGTGATGGTCTCAGTCTCACTTGGCATGACAACCATCGACAAGTTATTTTGGAGGTTGACGACACAAGTATGGTCCAGTTTTTGTTAAATGATAACCCCCCCCCCCGCCCCGCCCGCTATTTGACATTTTCATTCTTGATTGTAGGGTTCCACTTAAACGTCCTTGATAGGTTCTTGTTTCTCATGCCTATCGAGATATAAACTTTTTTAGGACTAAATAGCTAAGCAAGCAGCATGCATACTATATCTGACAGCATGTGCCGATCTTTTTGTTAAACCTGTTGCATAACGATATCAGTGGGCGAGTCACCCCACGCTGCGTGACTCAATTATCTGCTAATTGAATAAAATCATCATGTTCTCAAAAAAAAAAAAAATCCTCAATGTAGACTTAATAACATTAAAAGTACTAAAATTAGAGCGGGGTTTAAAAGTATTAAAATTAAAACCTTTTGGGATGAGTTACAGGACCTCAATCCGAACCAGTGTACAATAGCGTGCAATTACGGAGCGGATGTACTTGTAGTGCGGTGGAGAATATGTTGTCTACGCATGAGGAAGAGAAGGTTTTTGACTTTTTGATGGGACCTCATGAAGCATAACGATTGTGAGGTCCGAAATATTGAGCGTTGACCACTCCTAACCTTGGAAGGAGTTACACCATTGTCACACAGGAGGAGAAACAACACATAATCAGTACAAATCGTGCTCCGGTAATGAAAGCTCGACCTTGTTGAGTAAAAGAGATGAATTGCCATTGAAGAACAACAACAATAGAGATCTGGGCCAATTCCCACCGTGTGCACATAGTGGGAAATCAAACCAGTGGCGGAGGGAGTGGGGGGCACCGGCGGGCCAGTGCCCACCTGCTTCTCCAGAATCTTTGTCCTTCATATGGTATATTTTATCTCCACCGATAATAATGCCCACCTAAAAATTTAAAAAACACTTATAGGAGATGTATTTGTAGTTATGGTTAAAAAGATATCCTTTTAATAATTTAAAATGCTAAACTTACACAAATAAGAGACTTAGTTTATGAATAAAGTCAACACCAAAAATTATTTTTGTTCTCACTCTCTACAGTTTCCAAAGCCTCAATCTTTTCACATACTTAAAGGTACATATGCGGACAAGAGAACACCGCCTCCTCCTCAGTTCGCTCACCGCACACGGCCTTACCTCACGACGGCACCCCCTCAACGACCAACGCCACTGCCTCCACTTGCCAGTCCAACTTTGGCAGGTCATGGGCTCATGAGTCACAGCACCCAAAGCCCAAACGGCACAGCTTCACGTGATCAGACAGGTTGGAAGGCCTATTCACAGGCTACCGGCAACAGCGCTCACGGGCGGCAGTCACCAAGTCAATTTCTCAAGACTACACTAATGGTTGCCTTAGTCAGCAAAAGAAGGGAAAGATCCACGATTGATTCTTAAATTTTCTACTTTTCGAAACCCTTCATTTTTTTTTATCTCAATTTAGGATGTGACAATTGGGTTTTGGAACTTGCAATTTACAATTAGGTATTGATAGAATTTGAAAATTGCTATTAGTGGGATTGTTAATCTCTGATTGAGATTTTGGTGCCCACCTTAAAAAAAATTTATGGCTCCGTCACTGAGTCAAACCACAATGAAGATCATTATTACTGCAGGATCAACTAACCATTTGAATGGCATAAACTTGGAAAGCAGAGCGCCAAATAGATCTAGTCGCAAGGAGATCGCAAGGTTGGCAAAGCATCATTAAGCACACCTTTAGGAGTTGCTTTTGCGGTAACCATGGACAGAGTCAATTCACCGATCCTCGGTTTGACTCTTGCGCAACAGCACCAGCTGCTAGCCCTGTTTGGTGGTCATGGAGCATCGACAGACAACCTATCGGTGAACATGGCAGCATCCAATTTTTTCAAGTAAGACAGACGATGAATGAGTCATTGATAGGGGGTCATGAATGACATAACCCACAATATAGACTAATTTATCTGATAGTGTATTTATCTCAGCCTGATATATGCCAGTAAAAATTATATTCCTGATGGCGAAACAGTAGCAGTCAATGCTTTGAGTTGGGTTGTTCTTGGAAAAAGATCGGCTCTTGAACGAGTTCTTGGGGTCCCCAAATTTTGTTTCAACTTGTTGTCTGTTAGTATATTAGCACACCGTATAAATTATGCACTAACTTTTTTGTCCGCATAATGTGTAATTCAGGACTTACCATTGAGGAAACTGATTGGAATGTCTAGAGAATGGAATGACCTTTACTAATTAGAGCTAATGAAAGGGGGGAAGACATTATAGAAAGCAATTCAATTGATGCAACGCTTAGGGCATCTACCCGTGAGTTGCATTCCTTTGGTTCCAATTTATTCATTTCTTTTGATTAGAAGATTTTGTGATGCTTATTGTAACGAAGATAAACACGATTATCTTTCCCTATCAGTATGAGCAAGAGTATGCCTTTGATTTACTTCATGTGATATTTGGGCTCTGTGCAAAACAAAATCATTCTCTAGCTCTCATTATTTTCTAGCCAGAGTGGATGATTTGAATCGAGCAACATGGGTTTTCCTTATGAAATACAAGTCAAAGACCATGGCATATCTGTTACAAATTTTAAATTGGGTCTACACACAATTTAACTTGCAAGTTAAAATTTTATGGACAGACTATCACCTAGAAATCACTCATGGTGATTTAATTAGCCACTATTACAATCATGGCATAAAATGCAATCTAGTTGTACAGACACACCACATCTGTTAAAGGATACACTAAATTCCGCACCAAGCATTAAAGAAGAGAATCAAAAAATAATAACAGAAAATAAAGGCACACAAGATTTATGTGGTTCAGCAAAAGCCTTTCCACGGTGGTAGCAGCGATTTTACTATGTTTGTCACTGGAAATTACAGACCTTTGTCTCTCTCTACAAATCCTCTAAAAAAATGACTCTTCTCTCTTCTCCTATTCAAAGAAGGACTCTTCTCTCTTTAACCTAGTCAAAGAAGGACTCTTCCTTTCATTTCTCTTGTATTTAAAACACAATACAAGACGACACATAAATACTTAGAGATAAGTAGTGACTTTCTCTAAATAACCAATGTGGGACAAGACTTAAATACTTAGGGTTAAGTTATAACCTTCTCTGAATAACCGATGTGGGACACCCACACATTCCAGATGTTTTTATCCAAGACATATTATCACAAATCTCCACCTTGACGTGGATAAAACAAGCCACAAGCCATCTGAAAATATCATCTGCTGCTACCACACCTGCCCCTAGGGCTGCACCTCAAATACTGCTGATACTGATCAAATCTAAGCAATGCTTAAACTTGATCTTTGGAATATGCTCTGTCATCATGCCCACAGGATTTTTAACTGTGGAAATATTCTCTACCATAACGGTTCCCTGAGAAACCACACCCCAAATAAAATGAAACCTGACATCAATGTGCTTGGTCAGCTCATGGAACATTTGATTTTTTGTCAGATGTATGGCACTTTGACTATCACAGTAAACAATTCTAGACTCCTGCTTCAATCCCAAATCACCAACCAAGCCCTTAAACCAAATGGCTTCCTTCATTGCTTCGGTCGCCGCTATGTACTCAGCTTCTGTAGTAGACAAGGCAACAATAGTTTGAAGAGTAGCCTTCCAATTGTTCACACAACTCAAAAAAGTGAAGATACATCCTGTCAAAGATCTCCTCCTATCCAAATCTCCAGCTTAATCTGAATCCACATATCCAATAACACTACTATTCGCATCACTGCCCCGATGGTAGACTAAACCAGTATCTGCAGTACTTCTCAGATATCGAAGTATCCATTTCACTGCCTGCCAATGAGCTTTTCTAGAATTACCCATGTACCTGCTAACCACACTGACCGCATGAGAAATATTCGGTCTCGTACAAACCATAGCATACATGAGACTGCCCACTGCACTAGCATATGGAACACACGCCATGTGCTCCACCTTCTCTTGGGTTTGTGGGGAATCAGCTACTGAAAGCTTGAAGTGTGCTGCCAAAGGAGTAGTCATAAGTTTGGAGTTTTCCATACTAAAACGTTGTAGTACCCATTTATTGTACTTTTTCTAGGATAAGTACAAAATTCCTGCAAGTCGATCCCTCTGAATCTCCATTCCTAATATCCTCTTTGCTGCACCCAAGTCTTTCATCTCAAATTCCCTTTTTAACTGCTCTTTCAAACCGTTGACATTTGACATCGATTTTGCAGCAATCAACATGTCATCAACATACAACAACAAGTATATATGAGAACCATCTGCGAGCCTCTGGTGATACACACAAGTGTCATAAGAATTCTTGGTGTAACCTCTCTCGCTCATATGTCCAGCACGCAAATGTCATAGCTTAGTAGTGTCAGAATCTACATCAGAAGATGAAGCTGCTACTGCTGCTAGTCCTGTAACTGTGCTACCCTGCAACAAATAGAGACTATTTTGTTTCAACCCTTTCATTACAACAAGAGCACCCTTCATTATCCTCATAACTCGACCTACAGCCCGATAGCTACGGCCATTGGAGTCAAGCGTACCCAAAGAAATCAATTTTTTTTCTGAACTCTGGAATGTGCCTGACATCGGTCAAAGTTCTCACAATACCATCATACATCCTGATCTGAATTGAACCTATCCCAACCACTTTACAGGCGACATTGTTTCCCATAAGAACTTTACCACCATCAAATGAGTGATAAGTGGCAAATCAATCTCTATTGGGACACATATGATAGGAGCAACCCGTATCAAGAATTCACTCTCCATCCGAGGAACTGATAGTAATTGAGAGAACATCTGCACCATCAGAATTATCTTCTACTACTTTAGCATCAGTCGTCTTGGAATTATCTTTTTTCTTCCCTTTGCGCTTAGGACAATCCTTTCCGTAATGCCCTTCCTTATGACAATGCACTTCAATTTTCTGGTCTTTGACTGAGACCTCGATCTTCCTTTATTTCTAGACCCAGCATGGTCAGTGCTTCGGCCTCGAGCCATCAGACCATCACCATGTTCTTCTCCCCTATTTTTTGAAACCTTATTCCTTAATTCCTGAGAATTTATCACAGCCTCAACCTCATCCATGGAGATACTGTCCTTCCCATATAATAAGGTAGTAACAAGATGTTCATATGACGGAGGTAAAGAACACAGCAACAGTAAAGCTTTATCCTCATCTTCTGTCTTGATATCAATATTTTGCAGGTCTAATATTCTTGTTATATTCATCAAGATAATCACTGATCGATGGACCTTCTTTCATCTGAAGAGTATACAACCATTGCTTTAAATACAGGCAATTTGTCAGAGACTTCTTCATGTATAAGCTCTCCAATTTTAGCCATAATCCAGCCGCAGTCATTTCCTGAGAAACTTTTCGCAACACGTTGTCGGCTAAACACAACAACAGGGCACTATGGGCTCTCTCCAACATGTCTTCTTTTTCATCATCAGACATCGTATCAGGAAGCCATTTTTCCCCTTTAGCGCTTTCAATAACCCTTACTGAATTAAAACAGCACGCATCTTTATCCTCCGTAAACTGAAATCGTTCGATCCATCAAACTTCTCCAAATCATACTTCGTTGAAGTATTTGGCGCCATTGCAAGGTGCTTTCAATCTACCGCTGAACCTCAGCTATGATACCACTTGTGAAAGGATACACTAGATTTCGCACCAAGCATTAAAGAAGAGAATCAAAAAACAATAACAAAAAATAGAGGTACACAAGATTTACGTGGTTCAGGGAAAGCCTACTCCACGGTGGTAGCAACGATTTTACTATGTTTGTCACTGGAGATTACAGATCTTTGTCTCTCCCTACAAACCCTCTCAAAGAATGGCTCTTCTCTTTTGTCCTACTCAAAGAAGGACTCTTCTCTCTTTGACCTAGTAAAAAAAGGACTCTTCCTCTCTTTTATCCTGTATTTAAAACACAATACAAGACAACACATATATACTTAAAGATAAGTAATGACTTTCTCTAAATAACCAATGTGGGACAAGACTTATATACTTAGGGTCAAGTTGTAACATTCTCTGTATAACCGATGTGGGACACCCACACATTCCGGATTTTTTTTATCCAAGACATATTATCACAACAGCAAAATAGACTTGTTGAAAGGAAAGCATGGGCATTTTTAGAAGTTGTATGTGCACTCCATCCCAGCAAAACTTCCTAATTCTTTTTGGAGAGAGTGCGTTCTCACTGCTCTATACCTGATCAACGACATGCTGCTCACGGTTCTACAAAATTAAACTCCATCTTAGGTTTTACTTGGGAAGACTTCGACATATGGTCATTTATGAATCTTTAGACGCCTCTGTTGCAGACATGTAAATAACGAGCCGCATGGCAAGTTGGAACCAAGCGCCAAACCAAGTGTCTTATTGGATGCCCTATCGGACTAAAGGGATACGTGATCTATAAAATAAGAGTATTTATGTTTCATGTAATGTTCATTTTTTTAGGATATCTTTCCATATGCAAATTCTCCAACAATAGATGTTGCTTAGCCAATTAATTTGGGTAAAACCACTACATTGGATAGTTCATTCAGCCGTATAAAGAGCAATACCACTAAACTTGGATCTAGTGAGCCAACCATAGGTGTCAGCCAGCCTGGTAGCCTGATTAGACGTGTGTCCCATGAGCACGACCTAAGGCTTGTGGCAGTGGATCCCACATCACATGTAGCTCTGCAAGAGCCTCTGCCATCTAACAACGCTGGGTCGAAGTCAATTATGCATGATTTGTCAGCAGTGGCAACCCTATCTACTGACCCAAATGGTCCCGACATGGTTGCTGGACCAGAAAATATTGTTCTAGCAGCTCCACTTAGCTCTGGCAAAAGGCAACAACAACTTTCTCGCTCCCTATCAGGTTTTAATTATGTTTTGCCCCATTCTCTCGCTTTTTTAGGCATCATGCCACCCTTATCCGCTCCTTCGACTAACTCAACGGTACATCCTCTTTCTCACTATATTTCTACTCTAAGTTTAACTTTCTCACGATTACACTGCCTTCTTAACGACCATCTAATCCACCGATAAGCCGAGATCATTCTTTTGGGTTGTCAAACATGCGCATTGGAAGGATGCTATGGTGAACAAAATTTCTGCTTAGGAGACAAATCACATGTGGACTTTACAACCCTTATCCTCTTGGCAAACGAACTATCAATTTTAATGGGTTTATAAAGTTAAATACCATCTCGATGGAACTATTGAGTGCTACAAGGCGAGTTTTGTTGCCAAAGGATACATTCAGTTTGAGAGTGTTAATTTACCTGAGTCATTTCCCCTGGTTGCCAAGTTTTCATTATACATTCTTTTACTGGCAATTGCTACAATTAGCATTGGAATTACATCAGTTGGAAAATGAATGAAGATCCTAAAGAGGTTCACCAAACAGGGGAGTGACGAGTTTGTCGATTACATAAAACCATTTATGGTTTGCATCAAGCATCAAGAATTTTGTATCACATTGTACGCACAAATTTCATGTCGTGTCTAAATTGCAAGAAAAGAAATAATTGCACAAAATTCAATTTATCAGATTTAAATTATAGGTTACACCATTAATAAATGTAAATCCTCTAATTCGATCTTCAGTTTGGTTACGATCCAAGTGCTAAAATAGCTTGATCTTGAAACATTGATTTTGACTTCTTCAATCTTCACTGTTGAAAGATCGTCGAAGCGGCACTTGTTCGAGGGCCTCGAAGCTTTATCCCGAACAAGTATAACGATCTTTGACTCATAGAATCACCGATGTTGAAGGTGAATTCTTCTTCAATTTGAGGTGAAAGAGAAACATATCTTTGTGACTTGGAAGTGCTCGATTGAAGAACAACACTGCGTTAGTGCGTATTGACCTGGGAGATGACAGCGTTTCGGCAGAGCGTAAGCTTTGATCACGGAGACCCTGTGTGTCCTCCTTCTCTATCTCAAGCCCTTTATTTATAGGCAAGATGGTAGGCTTACATTTGGAAAACCCATAATTTGAGTTTTGACTTTGTAATTAAGGAGATTCTTGTCCCCTTAATCATTTGATCTTATCAAATGAACCACAACCTAGGAGATGATAGCATTTTGATAGAGCGTAGGCTTTGATCGCGAAGACCCTGTGTGTCCTCCTTCTCCATCCCAAGCCCTCTATTTATAGGCAAGATGGTAGGCTTACATTTGGAAAACCCATAATTTGAGTTTTGACTTTGTAATTAAGGAGATTCTTGTCCCCTTAAGCATCTGATCTTATCAATTTAATGGATATTTGTCTCCATTTAATTTCGGAAACGATTTTAGTCAAATTTGACTTTTCTGGTAACAAGACAAGACTATGGGCTGGACTGCATAATTTTATCTGGACTGGTTCTTCAAATTTAACTTTAATTCTAGCCCGTTCTTTTTCTTGGCTCCAAGTCAGCGTCTTGACCCATATTTTCTGCGACGCTGAGTAATTGACTAGACATTAAATTATTTACTATTGATCAGTAAAAATAACTTTTTGGTGTCTGAACACATGTTCAATGCTTCTCTTCTTACTATCAGTTTTTTGCAATCACAAGCGAATCAGTCTTTGTTAATTTCCTCTTGTGGATGATCTTTTATTGTAGTCCTTATCTATGCCATGATGTCATTGTCACGGGAACATACTCCGCATATATCTATGAGCTGAAATGTTACTTAGATGCCAAATTTTACATCAAATACATTGGGAAATTCAAGTATTTTCTTGGAATTAAAGTGGCACGTTTCTCAGTAAGGATTGCATTAAGCCAACACAATTATGTCCTTGATATCCTAGCTGAAAGTGGTCTCACGACTTCTTTTCCCATAGACTAACAGCACAAACTTTCACTCGACTCTGGTAAGATATGCACTGATCTCAAGCAATACGATTGCCTAATAAGCTGATTACTTTATCTCACCATCACTTGTCGAGACATTAGATGTGAATATATATTCTTAGGCAGTTCATGCATGCACCACGACTACCACACTTTGATGCTGCTTATAAAGTGTTATGTTATCTAAAGGGAAACCTAGGACAATGTATCTTGCTTCCAACAGAGAGTTCCTTGTCTTTACAAGCATATTATGTTGCAGATTGAGCAAGATGTCCAATTACAAACATATCTATCACAGGCTATGTTATCTTTCTTGGTCTTCTCCCATTTCAAGGTGTTCCAAGACGCAAACGGTGGTTTCTCGTTCTTCCACTAAGGCTGAATACGAACCATGGCCACTACTATTAGTAAGATCAATCGGCTTCTATAGCTCTTAAGAAATATTTGAGTGACATATAGTTCTTCAATTCAACTATTCCATGACAATCAGGTTGCCATTCACATCGCTGCTAATTCAGTCTTCCACGAGCAAACAAAACACATTGAAATAAACTGCAATTTTCTCCGGCAGCACATTCAGTCATAGGCTCTTGTCACTCAACCCACTTCTTCAAGGAATCAATTGGCCGACATTTTTACTAAAGCACTTTGAAGTGATTGATTTCAGTTGTTAACCAAGTTGGGCATTTCTACTCTCTGTGCTCCAACTTGAGGGAGAGTATTGGAGGATTTTTTGTTCACTTATTCTCGTATCATTGACTTATCCTCATACACACAATATAAGGGTGGTTTCCTTTGTTAATTTGATCTTGTTTGATTATAGTTGAATGTAATGGCTTAACATTAAGATCTAGAATTATATGTAAGTTATATATATGAAGTATTAATCATCACTAAAATTTATACCATTTTAACATATACCACTCTTTATGATATCAGAGCTCTGGTGTGGTGAGGTCTTGGATTCGATTTTTCCTACTTGCACATTTGGTCCCCATATATAATAATACGATTTACACTCTGTTCACGCGTACACTTAGTGGTGATGCACATTAATTTGTCTCTGACTACAATCATGGGTTTGCACGTGAGGGGGGAGTTATAACATGATATACATTGTTGTGCCCATTCTCTAACGGCTTAAGCTTTTAGAACAATGAATGAATTTCACATTGTATCAGAACTGGTTGATCTAAGCCAAATAGATAATTCAAAATTTAATTCATCCACTAACACCCAATCTAATTCTCCATGTGCTAGGCATACTTAAAAGAAATCTGGCCACATGTAAGGAGGTGTTGAGAGATATAAATCTCACATCGAACAAATAATAAGTAATACTTTAATATGTAGGCCTTGAAGGCATCTCCTTTGATTGCCAACTGATTTCGAGTTTCACACTATTACATATTGTAACTTTGGATGCTGAACTTTATTCGTCATCTTGTAACTTTGGATGCTCTGTGAATTTGACTGCCTATTTTTTATTGGTCCACTTTGTGAATGCGGACGCCCAACTTTTTTCGTTTTGCTCGTCAAATGTCAAAAAGGCTTCATTAGATTTCCCAAAATTTTGTAGGTAACGTGTTTACTCAATCGAAAATCAGCTGCTGGTCATTAGGAAGGGAAGAGAACGAAATAAGGAAATTGTGATAGAATCACGAACCAACGACATAGGCCCTGAATTTCGAAAACACTAGCCACTGAAATTCAAGAAAAATTAGTTTCAACTACTTGTTTGGAGAGGCCATCTTGAGTCCCTAGATCTCTGGTTCAAAGAAATCCTCTTTAGGAAAATCCAAACCATAATTTCGAGCATGGAATTATAGACGTTCTTCAAGGTATAATTCTCACTTGAAATTCCATGTCCAAACAGGCTCCAATATAATATATGTGGGAAAAAATGCATGTAAAATATAAAAATAATATCCGAATTAAAATTTTCAAAGAACCAAGACTTAGAGGCACTTAAACGCTTATTGAAGATAGTTAAAACCTCTCCCAAGTGCAAACGAAAGATTATCCTGTCAGCTATCTTCGGGATTCAACCAAGCTCATATTCATTATTTATCCAAGAGAGTTGCACTTTACAATGGATCGTGTATCCACATCCAATCGATCAAAGCATAAGTTTGAAACAAGCTTTTAGTTCAAGTATTTTTTTCTCGAGTGAAAATTGTGTCTTTTCTTGTTCTGAACTTCCAGTCCTTTATCCCTTTATATAGTGGTACAAAAATATATGTTATTTGAACCTTATCAAGTTCTTTGAATGCCATACTAATTCAAGAATCATCAATGAATCTATAAAATACAATGAACTAAAAATTAGGTAAAATTTATTCAAGGTGTATACATGAACATAAATTCATGAATCTTTAAATTCATTTCGAGAAACAATGTTCAAAGAATAAAACTATTTGAAAGGTTAGTAAGTCTCAAGTTCATTAAATTTAGATATTGGAAAATTAGAGTTCAATATTTTCAGATATACTAATCAAATCTGAAACAAATATCCAACAATATTGAAGGCAAAAAGTTGAATTAGAACAGTAGTAAGTAGGTACAAGAGCAGATGGCTGGAGTTTGGAGACGGTGGGAGGATCGTTTAAAATGCGAGTAAGTCAAGAGTGTTGACACAGAGGAGTTAGTCAAACTTGCTTCGGGTAATAAAATAACGTAGTTGTACCGAATTGAGGGTGCGATCAAGCTTTAGCAGTTTATCGCTTATCTCATGGAGTATTCAAGAACGAGCTTGGGTAGCTTAAAACGAACTCTCCATAACTTAAAACTCCAAATCTCATAATTAATTCTAACCTCAATGAAGTCAATGTTATCTCTCACAAACCAACCCTGCAAAAGTCTCTCAACGAGCGATCATGATCGAACTTGGTAATTCATATTCTACCTAACCATCGTAGAGCAAAGGAGGAATTTTAGTACAACGTGATTTCCTATAAAGAAGAAACTTATCTTACATTTGCGCTGCTAGTATGGAAATATCTTAACTGCGATCCAGCTACAAGGAAGAGCCTACAACTTCCTATATACCGACAATTAATAATTGTTAAATACATATATTGACGTGAAAAATATGTTGTTAAGAATTGTCGCTGAAGGTGTTGATAAAAGTATCACTAAACCCGGGTTGCCGTCAAAGTTTTCTGAAATATTAGGTGTGGTATTGAACTAAGTTCCATTTCTATTTGCAAAAGCTCATCAGATTTCTCATGTATAACTCACACGGGGATCTTGATGGACAATACCAAATGAGGCCAAACTTTGCTAAATTATCCCATAAGATCAATCTCAGTACCTCTCCTTCCTCCTAAGAACATCAAGAACAGACTGTGCAGTGCAATAAGCAATCGCCGGAACGGTCACCATAGGATTCACCCCCAATGCCGTTGGAAACACGCTTGAATCCGCCACATACAACCCCTCCACCTCCCACGTCTCCCCTAACGGATTCACCGCCGACACCTTCGGATCAACCCCCATCCTACAGCTCCCCCTCTGATGAGCCGAACATATCGGCGTCGACAGGTCCCTTAAACCCCTCGAACTCTCCTCTTTCACAAACCTCTCGTACTCATGATAGCTCACTTCCTTCACCTTCAGTGTCTTGCCTTTATAATGGTGCGTCCCAATCTCTTCTGCTCCTGCTGCTGCTAGTATCCTCAGTACTTTTTCCAGTCCCTTCTGTAAGTTTTGTTCATCGCATTCATCCATTTTGTAACTTATCGAGCTTGTTGAGTTCAGTTCTCCGGAACAGCAAGCGCGAAAACGTGTGCGGTTCTTGAGAACTTGCACATTCGTGCTTTTATGTCCGTGCCAGACACCCATGGCATTAACAAAGAGAACATACCTGGATGAAGGGCAGGGGTTTGTATAACTGCCCCATAGCCTGAGCCTTTAAAGTTCCCAACTACAGTAGACATTGCCGTCATTATGCCCCCTTCAAAGCTCTTTTTTTCACTTTCGGGCCAGGTACTGGATAATTGGGTGTCTGGAAAGTAACCCCACGCCATTGTTACAGGATGAAGATGGAGGTTTTTGCGATGTTTGGGTTTTTCAAGCCGCTCTTTTTGAGGAAAGCGGGTGTACATAGAGCACCACAGGCTGCAATTGTAACCTTGGACTCCACTACACAAATTTGTTTAATCCCGTCGTGGTCAAATTCAAAAGCAACCCCTGTTGCAGTACTTCTGCCTCTTCCCTGCTTTCGTCTATGCAAAACTTTTATGGCTTCACATTGCGGGTGAATCACCCCATTTCCGGAGTTTACCAAGTCCACTAGCCATGTTTCCGACGTGCCTTTCTTCTTTCCATCTTTGCACCCAAGGCAGCACCAACCACAGTAATGGTCTGGTGGTGAATTTCGAGGGATGGTGTTGACTGGATAACCTAATTCTTGGCAGCCTTTTCTTAAAACCATGTTATTGAATCCTTCTTTGTGGATATCGGATTGAACTCCCATTCTGTGGTACACAACATCTAAGGCTTCCTTATATAGTTTTCTCTGGAATAGTTCGAGTTCATGAAATTTGGACCATTCACGAAGTACATGTTCGGGAGTCTTAATTGAAGCTGACCAGTTTATTGTGGAACCTCCACCTATTGTGGAACCCGCAAGTATCACAACACCCATGTCAGCAGTCGCTAGTAATCCATTGCCAAGGTACATTTGATCCAGTGTCGGCCCTTCAAGAAGTGACAGATTCTTTCTTGCATGATAGTTTCTTTTTTCTAAGACCAGTACTTGGTAGCCAGCTTTTGCTGCCTGCAATGAGACCACCACCGGAGCCGGAACCAACTACAACTACATCACATTTGATGACTAAAGATGGGTTGAGTACATTTGGTAGTGCTCTTGTTCTTTTCCGATGACAAACTGAGACCGGAAAACCTGATTGGCGGAGAGTCTCTGCAACTATTTTCTGTGGTTGTTTCAGATTCAGGAGGCCTTTGTAAAGTGGTCCAAAAACCTCTTCTACGCTTGCATCCAATACTCCTCCTTGGTTGTCTGAAGTTTGGTATCCCATTTCTTTTGATGTCTCTCTTTTTGTTGCTTTGTCTTCCAAGTCTGGATCAGGTCCGCAATAGTCGATTGCTTGCCATGACACGTTCTCATCCTTCTCATTTACCTGAAACTCTCCCATTGTTACTACAAAACCAAAGAGGAAAGTAAACTGAAATCGGTAATGGTGTAAAATACGTGCGAAAGTTAAGAAGAGAAAAGCAAATCCGATTGTCCGTCATTATGACAACGAACCGAGATGGTTTGGAGTGGATGATATGTTGAGGGTGACAGTAGTTCAGGAGCACTTTCATTAATGCCAAAACAAAGTACTGTTTAATGTCGATATCTTGCTCTCTGAGTCTCTGACACAAAAATTAGCTCATTAGCGTGCGTGCCCGCGCACACACACCCAATCCTTATTTTAGCTTCTCTTGCTCTTGTTCTTGCTCCGCGACAGGTGACTTAGATCATGGGAGCCATGTATATCCAGCAGTGTGTGTCATTTATGGAGGCCACTTATCCATATCTTGAATGCATAAGCTAGCGAATTTTCGTGTGCTGTTAAGGTGAGTTGGACTGTGACATTGTGACCTAACTAGCAATATATATATATATATATATATATATATATATATATATATATATATATATATATATTGATATAGCGGTGTCCTCGACAAAATGATCACATTTATGAGCATAAAAGAGGGGTAGCTATTTCATAAATAAGGGTCACCTATACGTTGACGAGGCAACTGAAGAAGAAGTCGATCAATCATCGTTATTGCAACTTGTTGGCACAGTTGTACTGTGAGCGTAAGTGAAAGTTAGAAACACCTTTTTTTTGGAAAGGGAGAAACGATGCAGAATAGTGTAACGTCTCTGTTAACACTGTGTTAGTCTCACACGTGGGCTAATTGCTCCCACGTGCCAGATCATCGGGTTAACGCTTTTTCAGTCCACCTTACCGTGGCGAAAAGGAACTGAATTCAAGTTTTCTTGATCGAGTAAAATTAAGAGCGTATTCGATCAAACTTGATTAAATTTAAATTAAATGAGTTTTAAAGTGTTTGGCCAAAACAAATGTAAACTTATTAGAGCTGTTTCAATATTCTCAAAATTAATTAAATTCACACTTCTCTTTTTTTTTTTTTGAGTTTCAATTTAATTGAAAATTTAAGTTTGACCAAAAGAATCACCATAATGTCCTCACATATACATTAATTGCACCCTTTAAACTTCAATATAGAACATGATAATTCTGTTACGCTATATCTATTTTCATCTTTTTTTATTCAAACACTTTTAACACCTTTCAGTCTCTCATGTTCAAAATAGGTAAAAGCTGATAAGACTTACTTTTGAGAATGAATTTCAAACTATCTCGATGCGACTTGATCTTGTACCACATAACTACCGAATCAACCTACGCAATGAGTTATGTTCTTGACGTGGACACCTAGTTGAGTAGTTGTTAGCCCCCACTTGCCTTTACCAAAGAGAGAGGATGTGAATAACCTGCATGTGTTGTCGAGTGAAAGCTACATGTGCAAATTGCAACCAATTAGCGTCAATTTTAAGTTAAATTTTAAGTTTAAACTTGAGAAATATTCTTTCTGAAGTAAACTTAAATTTTAAGTTAAAATTTGAGAAATATTGTTGGCCGACTATTAGCCACCCGGGGTTAGAGATGTCAAATGGGCCGGGCTTGGGCCGGCCCAGCCCAAGCCCATCGGGCCTCCAACAAATCGGGCCGGGGCCGGGCCAAGGGGGCTGCCAACCGGGCCTGGCCGGGCCTGGTTCTGAGGATATCTGGGCCCGGTCCAAGCCCAGGTCCTAGGCCCAA
This sequence comes from Escallonia herrerae, assembly GCA_033070095.1. Classification (NCBI taxonomy): domain Eukaryota; kingdom Viridiplantae; phylum Streptophyta; class Magnoliopsida; order Escalloniales; family Escalloniaceae; genus Escallonia; species Escallonia herrerae. The sequence continues at coordinate 119,089 of JAVXUP010001159.1, read as the reverse complement.
CATTTAGGGCCGGGCTTGGGCTGGCCATAGCCCAATTTTCTTTTTTCTTTTTAATTTTTTTTGCATTTTCTTGTTATTCAAGGTAAGGGTTTTTTTTAATTATGATAATTTGCTGTTAGGGACGCTTTATTAAAGCGTCCCTAACAGATTTCAAGTTCCAGCACACTCAAATTGTAATATAAATTGACAAAATACAGCAAATATGGGGTACACGATGCATTGAGGTCATCAATTTCAATACATAAAGATGTTATAAATTTACTCGATCCCATGACCACTATATTTATAAAGAAAAAAAATCAAAGACTTTAAGATGTGTTATTATTCTTTGTATTACTTAAATCTTCAGTACTATTTAGAGGGGAAAAGAGGAATAAATCCATTAGGGAGAAAGGGGGAAAAAGTAAAATTTCAAAAGTAAAGAGGGGGGTCAGACCCGGGCCGGGCCAAACCAGGGCCAAAACCAGGCCAGGTCTGGTCCGGGCTTTTTCCTGAAAATGTAACCCTGGCCGGCCCAGGTCGTAGGTCCTAAAAGGCCGGGCCAGTACTGTTCATCAAAGGGGCCGGGCCAGCCCGCGGGCCGCCCGGCCCATTTGACAACTGTACCCGGGGTATTATTTGCCCTCCAACCAACCGTTGGTCTGAATGTGATGTGACATCCTGTAACTCCTGTATCATAACTTTAAGCAGTGAATATTCATATTGGCATCATCTGAACATTAGCGAGCCACGTGGAACGTTAAGGGAGAGTTTGATAGCATTTACACCACAATAAAGTGGCAAATCAAAATAAAATATTGTGATTAGTATTTGGCTCCTTCTGGTTCAGCTGGAATTTTTTTTTTTTTTTCTGATACACCAGGTGTAGGTGTAGTAAGATGACTAAAGTCTTGTTATAATGACAATTAATAGTTGTCAAATTTTTTTAATGCCTTTCTTGATAATACCTTCAACGACAATTCTTAATAATATTTTTTTACATCAATAAATAAACTGAAAATAACAATAATTAGTTATCGGTATATAGAAAATTGTAATTATTTTCTTACAACCGACTAGCAACCAATAATTTTCCTTTTGAACTCGTTGATAAAAGCTTATAATTACTCTACGAGAGACAAGCAAAGCATGAAGTATTGAAATTTTTTTGGCTGATATATGTGTTGAAGAAATCTTCCTCGTAACTCTTATATAGTGACAATTAATAATCGCTAAATATTTCTAGTGTCTTTTATTAAGTGACGCTCAAAAAAATATTATTAAGAACTGTCACTGAAAATGTTAGCAAAAAAGTCATTAAAAACATTTAGTAACTATGAATTATCACTATATACGGGATTAAAAGAAGATTTGCACAAACTGAGTAGCAGCCAAATTTTTTTTCTAAACTATTTGTGTACCTGAGTGAAGAAGACCAGTAAAGTGAGAAGTTTAATCCCTAGAAAAAGCATCCTGAGGAGGGAGAAATAGCTGAGAGACCATGACAGCACTGTCTCTTCTCTCTTCTGCAGTGACAACTTGCAGAACTTCTGAAAGTATGGAAAATGGCTGGACAAGCTTGCTCTCCCGCAAACGATGAAGGTTCCTATCCATGTTGACAGCAACCATAACGTTATTCGAACCAAAATGAGCTTCGGATGTTGCATCCTCTCACTCATCAACCCTCCAAGCTACGAAAACATCAGTCAAACATGCAAAAATGTTCATTAATTATAAGGCAGGTAAATGGGTCAGTTACTGAAAGTGAACAAATATTGTAGGTCCAAAATATGAGAAAATATTTACTAGTCGTTTAATACCACGTCATCATCTTACGTAATGTCAGACTTACACTTATATTTTGCCAATTTGCTAACTAATCAAGATTGTCAAATGATGAAACCATTTACCATTAGATAATGAGGATTTAAATTCAAATTTTCACAAATTTTAAACAGCCCGCCTTCTATTTATTTACCACCGTTATATTACCATTTTCGTTTCTCATTCTGTTTGTTCTTCTTAATCTCCCCTCCCCCTCTTCTCTTCATTTTCACCAACCACTGTCCCGTTCCCAGCACAGCTTGATTCCTATATATCGGAGACTCCCACTATTTCAACCGTATATTATTCTTGTTTGTTGATGGTATCAACTCATTTGTTGATCTCCCAACAAAAGGCTATTCGAGTTTCTCTACTCGTCTGGATCTGAATTTCCAAATGGAAAAGCAAGTGCATATTTTTGTTTTCTGGTAATGGAAGAACATATCATGAAGTTATCAAATAGGTTAAAACTCTTGATTATCTACCTATGCAGCCACAAGGAAACAAACAAACTGGCTTTGCTTTATAATCAACTAGTGAGGTTCATTTCCCGTTGCAAATCATTTGATTATGATGATCAAGTTGCTTTGCCAAACAAAATCAGTATATATGAGTATGTACTCACCAATGATCAGGAAAAGTGTAGTACTTAGGGTTGGTGGGAATGATGGCATGAGAAATGAACCTAACTACTGCTGGTATGATACTGATGAAATCAATTGATCCTATGATCTTATGGTGCCTAATTAAGATCAATTGTAGATAACTGTAGATAAAGAGAGGGTGAAGAGAAATGAAATTTTACCTATAGATAACTTTGGGTTTAGGGGGCTCTTCAAAAATTTCACAAAAATTTGAATTTCTAGCATTCGGTAAACCATTGTCAAGGGTTTTATCTAGTTGGATAACTGTCTCACAAAGTCTTATTTGTCTATTTGTCATGAAACTAGTAGTAGTGTAACATCACATAAACTGATAGCGTGGTGTTAAATAAGCACTGAATATTTGCGGTTATCGATTTCTTGAAAAAAAGGAAAAAAATTGTTGCTACCATGACCAAAACATTACTTGCAGCATGGAGAACACAGATTTTGTTTTTAACTTTTAAAATTTAAAACATCGTCCTTTTGCAAACACTCTCCAAGTATGTTCTTCAAAAAAAATTTCATCTGAATTTCATCCCTCTCTTTGAAGTTTTTGTTAAGATTTAGAAGGAAAAAAAACAAATAATAATATATCATGAGTAAACCATAGTATGGGAACACCATACCCTTATCATCCGAGTCCGAACTGAGGCGCGATATTAAATGTTTACTTAGAGATGAAATTCCATGGTGCATCCTAGTCGTTTTGAGATATACTATACATTCTGGTCGTACTTCAAAATAAGAAAAAAGTTACTATAAAATATGCAGAAATTAGTACTAAAATGACTAATGATGTGCCAAAATAGTCGGTCCAGTAAAACCGGACATGAATTTGCAAAACATTTCTGGTTTTGAAAATTTACGATATTTGATCAATTAGTAGTATTTTTTTGGAAATTTGATAGTAACCTTCACCTGTTGGGTAGTAATGTTTGCTGAGAAAGTAGGGGCTTTCCAAACCACCATAGCCTAACCCCACTTTAGTGATGCAGGCCTGAGATATACCGCACACTTTGTACTGCACTCAACATTTTTACTCTTCGGAATATTCAAATGGAACTGTTCACGAACATGCATTTTAATTTGGCCAGAAAGGAAGCAGATCTTACGCGTTCAGGAGTTCCTGCCATCATTAGGAGTGCTGACGGATGGTAGGAAGGTGTCACACAAAGCCGTGAGCGACTCCATTTGCCTAGAAGATAGTGAGCTCAAGTAAGCTTGCATTTCTCCTCCGAAGAATAGCCTCCGTGGTGAGCTGAGGCCACCCAACTCTATCCTTGGATATTCATGCACTCCATTGGCTAGGAAACTAACATCTTCAGCAGCACCATTTCGCTCCATCTCGGTATTCCGAAAAGACTTGGTGTGACGAGAAAAGAGGAACTTGCTATTTATCATTCCGAGTGAGTGTCTCTGTGTGTGTGTGTGTGTGTGTGTGTGTGAGAGAGAGAGAGAGAGAGAGAGAGAGAGATGGATCGATAGTTCCAAAGAAGGTTCAAAATCAGTTGTAATTTAATGACTGACAACCTGATATCATAACTCATGCATGCTGATCTATCTATACATATATAAAAGCATGGATGAGCTTAAATGGATAATTTTTTTCCCTTAAAGTATCCATTTTAAATTGAATTCTTCATTAAACTTTAAGGGTGACTAGGGGTATTTTTGACATTTTACTATGTTTTACCATAAAAAAAAACCCTTTTCAATTACAAGCTTACTAAAAAATAAGGACATTTTTGACTTCTTATACAATATCAAGCATCTTTACTGAAATACCCTTACTAGAGTATAAGATTTTATTAGATTTAAGGGCTACTATGACTTTACCAAAAAAAAAAAACCACCCTACGTAAAGTCATGAATTGTCTCAAAACGTACCTCCATCCTACCTCCATAGAGGTTACCGTAGAGCCACAAGAGCCTATACATGTTTCTTCATTATCCATCAAAATTCTAAAGAGACGGCTACAAGGAGAAAAGTAATTCCTTTTCTTTTCTTGGTGGCTTCTATTCTTGCATTTTCTTTTAAGTTTTTGCGATTATAAGGATTGCGTGTATTTAGATCCCTTTATGCCTGCATAAGATAGATACCAATTGTACAATTACTTGCTTCCCACTTTGTGCAGCTCTTTTAGCTTGGTTTATTAGTAGATTGTGTGAGTAGGACAAATTAGACCATTCCTTATTCCTTCTTAGGTCTTAGATTTTAGTCAGTTTTTGACAAAGAAGAACACAGTTGTAGAGGTTGAACTTGGTTTGTTTTAGCTTCGTTTCTTTGCATCGTTTTTGTTCTTTCTATTTGGCTTGCATGTTTTTTCTACTTTGTAGCCTAATTTAAAGTTCTGATAGCATATATGAAGCGACTTTTCACTGGACGATTTTCCTTCTCCTTCAATTTGTTCTCTTTTTTGCTTGCTTAGGATTATTTCTCAACTGGTACCGGCCAAAAGATATCATCCTGCCATATTGCCGCTGCTTGAACAGATCACTAAAAAATACCAGATTTACACTTGCACTTTTAGACTAATGTAGGATAGATGGTGCAGTAAAGAGCTAGAAGGAAAAATCGCACAAGACTCAGTTTATCTACTAACTGGGAACTAAATGTTGTAGTTGCTTTGATTTCATCCAACACCTATCTGGATTTGAGTATCTTAGGGCCTGTATGTTTTGGTTAAGGAAAAAAAATGTTCAAATGGCTAACCAACACCTATCTGGATTTCAATGCTCAAATGATTAACAATCTTCTTCTCTTTGATTTCAACATTAATTTGAGATTTTGGCAAAAAAAATGTTTTTTGATGTGCACTTTTATCATTTTTTTTTGTTTTGAATAAAATTATAGTGACAAAAATCTGAAAGTACTTGGAGGTGTTTTCAGTTTTTCAGGACAGACCACCCTCGGTCAGAGAGAAACCAATCCTTCAACTATTCATCCTTTTTCTTCCCACTCTGCTCATTGTACATCCCCCACTCCTCCTTTCCCTCTCTATCTCTTCCTTCTCTCCCCTCTCTCACTCTCGAGCCCTAACCATTTCTTCATCCTCCATAAATGCTAAACTCCCATTTCTTCACCACCACATCTTTCATCAACCCCAAACAAAAATTCTAATAAACTCTTCCAACATCACAAACTTTAAGTCTCTAGCAAGAATCCAAGTTCAATTAGACCTATTAAGTTTTTACTTATATCTTGAAGCTAGTTTATCCATAGTTGGTGATATAATCTTGAAGCCAAAATTGAAGCAATTATTTTGAAGGAGGAGACAATTGAAAGCAACAATACTACATAGTAAGTTGCTTTTCAATTCTTTTTATTTAATTCTATGATGTGTTCTAGTCTCGCACTCAGCGAGCCACACGTTATAGACTTCACCTCTTTGAGACTTAGGCAATTTAACAAACAAAAATCTCTCTTTCCAATGGTGATTGGATGATGGAGGGTGTGGAAATAGGTTGGCTTCGGCCTTCGGGCGTCGACTTAAGAAATACCAACCTACTTGCTTAGTTATCAAACAGATAGTAAAAAACCATCTGAACACTCTAACCCTAGGATTTAAACCTAGTTTATGGCATTGATAAATGAAGAAACTCATGAAATGCCATGTGTGAGGCAAAAATTGGCCGGGCGCAAGCCCATAAGCATTCAAAACCTTGATAAAGAAAGGATGAAGATGAACTCTAAATCCATTGATGAACATGTCCCAATAAACACCGATTTCGTCGATTGTGGTCATGTTAGCTGATTCATTCTCATCAAGAAGCCTAAGTTTTATAATCGGCGGAATTTCACAACGCTCACGTAGAAGTTTTAGGTCATAACTACTCAACTTACTCCTAAGTGTGTGCGCATCAAAAGGTTTAGGGGACTGAGCACTTTCCCTTAAGACTTCCTTAGCAGGAACTCCCCTCGACTCTTGGAAAGGAACTAAGGGAACTCCTATTTCTAAAAATAAAGGATCAAAAGTAGGCTTTATCCTAACACCTTGAATATCAACGATAGGCTCAGAAACATATTCTTCATCCTCATTGGACATAATTATAGATCAAAACAAGAGATTTCAAAGAAAAGTTGGAAACATACTTGAAAAAGAAGATGATCTTCAAACTCTACTTAGAAATCTTCTTCAAATAAAGCTCCAAAGATGATCTCTCACACTCTGCACTTTGAGAGATGAAATGAGTTGTGAAAAGGGTAAAAGGGTTTGCCCCTTATAAAGAAACCACAAACCCAACCAACGGATGAGATCTCATGACCATAGAGTTACCCTGGACACGTGGCATGCATCTAAATTATGACGGGGGGTAAATTTACCTAATTACCCCACGACGATACCTAAAGTAAAACCGAGTAGGCGAGCTACTCAAGTCCTAACCCCTACCGAGCAGACGAGCATATCAGACCCCCACCTTTACTTTATCCAAGTAGACGAGTTATTGGTCCTAGCCTCTGTAGAACAGGAAAATATTGCACAAAGCTGAGTAGGCGAGTCCCTATTGGACCTCTGCTCGGCCAAGCCGAGTAGGCCAGTCCCTATTGGACCTATGCTCGGCCAAGCCGAGTGGACGAGTCCCTAAGAGGACCTCTGCTTGGCCAAGCCGAGTAGACGAGTCCCTAAGAGGACCTCTGCTCGGCCAAGCCAAGTAGACGAGTCCCTAACAGGACCTCTGCTCTGCCAAGCCCAGTAGACGAGTCCCTAAGAGGACCTCTGCTCGGCCAAGCCGAGTAGGCGAGTCCCTATTGGACCTCTGCTCGGCCAAGCCGAGTAGACGAGTCCCTAAGAGGACCTCTACTCGGCCTAGGCGAGTCGGCCAAGTCGAGTAGGCGAGTCCCTATTGGACCTCTGCTCGGCCAAGCAGAGTAGACGAGTCCTTATTGGACCTCTGCTCGGCCAAGCCGAGTAAACGAGTCCCTAAGAGGACCTCTGCTCGGCCAAGCCGAGTAGACGAGTCCTTATTGGACCTCTGCTCGGCCAAGCCAAGTAGACGAGTCCCTAAGATGACCTCTGCTCGGCCAAGCCGAGTAAACGAGTCCCTAAGATGACCTCTGCTCGGCCAAGCCGAGTAGGCGAGTCCCTATTGGACCTCTGCTCGGCCAAGCCGAGTAGACGAGTCCCTAAGAGGACCTCTGCTTGGCCAAGCCGAGTGGACGAGTCCCTATTGGACCTCTGCTCAGCCAAGTCGAGTAGACGAGTCCTTTAAAGGATTTCATTCTACCAAAGTTTCCAAAAATAATAATAATAATTCCATATTCTTCTTTAAAAAAGAATATAGAATGGGGGGCAAATGATATGAGTAAAAAATATCATCATGACACTTGGCATTTTCTAGAGATGTTAAACCTGTCCAATACTCATGAATAAATGTAAAGTGGGGACTATCCACCTTCCCACCATTTACACCATTCATTAAGGCAGTAACCTCCCCATTCAAGACAATTAACTACCATTAGTAAGAATAAACTCTCATTAATCTGGTAAAACTCCCTAATTAAATGGGGAAGTAAATAAACCACTAAGGAAGACCCTATAAAAGGAAAATGTGGGAACCAAGAAAGGCAGGTAAATTCATTTGAGTTTACATTATAATCTCCTGAAATATCTTCTGACTTAGGCATCGGAGATCATTCGCCGGAAATCTTTCTGGCAAATCACCGGTGTTGTCTTTTTCTTGTGCAGGCTTATTCACGAATCAAGTTCACAGTTATCAATTGTTTGCACTCACTCTACTAGATGATGAAATTCAATCTAGAGGATGAAATTTCCGTAGTGAAAATATGAGTGTGCGAGTTAAGCAACAGGTGTAATTGTCTCAAGTTCCAAGCGTTGAAGTAAGCACTCCAGCGAATAAATCGGAGGACACCTCGAGAATTTGGAATGGAAGCATTCAAGATAGCATATGAGAAAGTTTCGCTGATTTCGTTATTTTATACTGTAAAATTCTTCAAGATTCAGTAGCCATAAATCAGTTGTTGATGAAAGATGAAGCAGCCTAAAGGTGCTTTGATGGCAGCCCAATAGCTTTTCAATTGATAAAACCGGCCATACCTTCTGGAATTACACCTGCTATGTTTGATCTAGATTCTTTGTGGTAATGGAAGCTTATAACATGTAGTTGTCCAAAATCTAAAACGTTAAATCTGTTTTATGATCTCCTTACATGTAAACCTAAAGGGAAATTAATTGTCACGAGTCCTGAATATATTCTCATATCCATATTGTAGTTGATCCTCTCTTGGAAATGCCAGTAGTACAAGCAGAGTTTTAACTGCTAGCTTTTTCAGAATAGTGATAGTGTGCATTATTTAGTGACGTAGTAGAATATTCCACAAATATACCGTTGTAGACTCCATTTTTGCTGCTTTGAGAATATATAAGTAGCTTGTTCTCCTGTGAAGGGGTATATAATCCAATACAACCAAGTTTTGAAGATCTAACCATGGAGTTCATTTCCCAGGAGATCGATAACTTGCACAGAAGATTGATTAATGATTGATCATGGTATTGCACCTTAAACTCATTCAAAGGGAATGAGACCAAACATTTGGCTAGTGTTGAGCATTATGGGAAGCAAAAGAAGATGGTGACACCAAAAGCCTATTGGTTAGATTAGAGGGGGGGGGGGGGGGGATTACGATAATTAATGGTCGTTAAATATAGTGTATGACATTTCTACTAACACTTTCAGCGATAATTTTTAACAATACTTTTTAGGCACTACCAAAGACTTTAAACGACCATTAATTGTTGCTATATGGAAGGTTGTAACTATCTTCTTACATCCCGGATAGTAGCCGAATTTTTTTCGGTAGAAAAACCGGCACTTGTCAATATGTTGCAATGCTCCCTTGTATTGTGGTGGTCGCAATAAAATTTACCACATTTCATAGAATTTACTCAAATGTTTCAAGCATCATTTTGGCTTCAACTCGTGTTATAGCCGTCTAGCTACAACTTTTCATATAGCAATGACTAATGGTAAATATAATTAGGACATTTTCACAAAAAAGTACAGCAATAAAACTTAGCAGCACATTTTAGAGTCAATAAAAAGGTCACTAATCATGTTTAGTAGGCATTAATTGTCGCTAGGGGTTTTAGCTCGCTAGTTATAAATTTTTTCCTTTGCAACCAAAATTTTTCATTAACTATATATGTCTCCAATCGAGGTTATAGCCCACTAGCTAAACCACATAGATCAATACTTAATGGTTACTAAAAATGATCAACAAACTTTGGACAAAAACCTTTGGCCACAAATCTTAGTAGCACTTTTTGGCGGCACTACTTACATATTACAAAATCATATTCAATGCTAATTAGTCATTGCTATACGGGGGACTTCTAGCTTCTTCCTGCAACCCAGTTAATTTGCCACCAAATTTTCTTCACCGAGAATACATTTGGCTGCAACTCAGCTAGAACCCCTCATGAGTTAACGATTGATGGTTGTTGAATATGGTTAGCAACATGTTCGTAAAGACTCTTCATCACCCATGAACCTTGGAGCACTTTTGTTGTGTCACTAGTTAAATATCACTAATTGTACTGAATATTCATTAACGATCGCTACATGGAATGGTTCTAGCTTCTTATTACAACCCGGTTTGAAGCCGATTTTTTTTCACATGAAGTTTTACAAGTGCAAAATGCCACGAGAAGAGACAAAAAAAGGGATAGGCATATTTTTCCCTAGGAGTGCACTTTATTAGCACGGCAAAGTTGGTGGTGTAACACTTTTCTCTTCTTCCCATGATTTTTGAACTTCCGGTACATATCACGTGAGCCTGTGAGAGGAAGATACTAGTGTCTCTTTCTCTGGGCATGGCAAAAGTGGTCCTGATAAATCTAAAATTCTGTCCAAACTCAAAGGTGCGATTCTGAAGATCTCTGCAAGCACTGGACCACGTCCATATCCAGTTTATAAAAAGAAAACAATCGTAAACAAATTCACCCTACACAAACAAAACCAATATTGCATGCACTACCTTCACCCCTCGAATTATCAAGAGAGAGAACAAAAACCGCGCCATTGAAAACCCTAATCCATCGCAAGAAAAAGATGCACTGCCGGATACGATCTTGCCCGATAACTTTTGGTGAGCTCGCAGTTATGGTGAACCGGGCGGTTCGTGATGGCCAACACCAGGGCTGTGCCCTGGACTCGTTGGCCGGAAGGCGTCCTCCACCTTCTTGTAACGGTTTAGAACAGACCTATGAATAGCTGGAGGTTTCGGCCTATGAACCGTTTGCAGTGGCCGTGATGCCGCTATGCATTCAAAGTTGTGCTGCAGAAGGAAGAGCACAACAAAAAGAGTGATCACATGGGTTCTACTATATGATGCCATGAGGGAAAAAAGAGAAAGGGTAGGTTATTGCTGCACACTGCAGCTAGAGTTATGTTAGAAGTCACTAAGACTGCTATTTAAGACCATGGTAAAGGTTTTCTTGATGCACATGGTAGGGTTTGTAAGATATTAATGTAATAAAAAAGGGGACTAAGGAAACATGGGAATATTGCCATTCATAGTAAGGATAACATTTCTTGACTCGTACCAAATTAAGGTCCATTCTCACATCCACCCAACGAAATTCGCGAAGGCTTTTAATGAAAAGATTAGACACCACAAAGAAGAATTTACTATTCTAGTAGTTCTGTATTAATTAGTGGCTTGAGAGAGACTAAAGTTTACAAGAAGATACATCTAAGTAGGATTTTTTTAAGGATAATGCTTCTTCCACTAAGCTAATTAGAGACTTGTTGCAATGAGTTTCTTTTCTTTTCTTTTGGAAGAAGTGTCTGCTATGTTTGAGTTCTTATAATGTAAAGTTGTTGCTTTAGGGTCCCCTGTGTGAATATGAACCACTCGGTCTGGATGACTACCATGAGGGATTTGTAAGGATAGCTCGTATAAGCTATTACCAATGAAAACTTTCCATGTGTGGGTGGAGAGAGAGACTCGACAAGCAAGAAATTTTTCTGCACATAGTTGATACCCTGGAGACCTATCATTGTCATTTGTAGCCCACCTATAACTTTTACTTCCTTCCATCACTTGTTTAGGGATCCTTCTTCTCTTTTAATTGGACACTTGAGATACATTTGCAATGATCTACGTCCTTCCCTCCCTCCTCTCTCCGCTCAAAACTCTTCTTAAGACCCTAAACATGCTATCTAGCTCTCACTTCCGTAAAACCCCCATTCGAAGTACCTAGACGGATTAACGTTCGGATTATAGTTATGATTTCATTCAAATGGAGTAGTCGAAAACGGAGTCGTCGAAAACGGCTAGCAGTCCAATGCAAATTGTTGATAACACTTAAAAATATTAAGCTTTCAAAACGGGTTTATCAGTAGTTTTCTACATTCCGTTCCCAAGCCTCAAGGCTCCAAGTACCCGGAATATTCTTGGGTGGAGGTCTACTTTATTCAAACAATTTGCTAGAGTTGAACAGTAAACATGTTAATAAAGAACCACAGCTCCACACCTTTACTGGACTTCTTTGCATCTTGACCCTGAAAGAGAAAATCATGATCCCTTATACTATTCTCGGCTTCCACACACACAAACAGAGGGAAAGAGGGAGGGAGGGGGGAGAGAGAGAGAGAGAGAGAGAGAGGGGGGGGGGGGGAGGGAGAGAGAGAGAGAGAGAGATCTATTTTTACTTGTTGGACTTTTGTCTCCTATGTAACAGTAGAACTGCAGAACACTTTTTTGCTTACAGAAATTCTGACCCTAATATAAGGAATAGATTATACTTTTAGGATAAAGTTGGCTTCAAATTCCCTTTATATGACTGCCCAATCCCAAGTCAGAAACTATGGATCCCAAGTCAGAAACTGTGGATGAATGTTCAGCTCCATGTGAACTGTCATTGGTTCAAATGACATAAAAGTGCATCTAAGGAGAGATGCATACTCACGCATACCATGTAGTACACTCGAGAACAATTATTGAAGGATTCCTTTTTTTTGGTAAAATATTGAAGGATTCCCTAATTGTATATATACTGCAGTTAGGGTCAAGTCTTGACATGAACAGGAACCCCACTTCGACAGGCCATTCTTAAGTGTCTCATCAGTAACTTAAACGTTGCTCTCCTCGACTTGCTCTTTACAGTAATAAGGCGGGTATCATACCTTTTTGGGGAGTGAATCGTAAGCTATAGTCCCTTCCACTTGGTTCACTTGTTATAGAGTTGTGATAGGTTAGTAGACTAATTCACTATCACCACCACGATCATGATGCAAAGTTCTGTACATATGTACAACATCTAAGGAGTTTTTATTTCAAGTATTTTATGTAGTACTTCTTATTAGGAGTAGTATTGTCTTTTCAGTTTGTCCTCTAAACTCTGAAGTTTTGGGGTCTTTTGTAGAAGTACTTATATGCTTAATGGGGACCTAGAAAAGTCTAACGTTAGTGGAAGGGGTATGTGCGCAAAGTTCTAACTAATCTTGGAAGATATGAGTTGGCTTCTCTAGGAAGCTTTGGGGTTAGTATAGGGCACTTTGAAGAGATAGAAAAGAAGAATATTAAGATTGAGTTTCAACTCCACCCCAGCTAGGGTTCTCAAGCATTGGAGGCTTGGATTTTGAGGATTCAACCCTGTGACATCTTTCGATCCCTCTGCCGCTGCTATATGCGCGAGAGGCCAGCACAAAGCCACTACTTCTTGTGCTACTCTCTACTGCTAAGATCTAGAAGACGTTGTTTGAAGGTACTTTCTAAAGTTTGTAAGAAGTTAACGAGTTTCTTAATGTTAGGCTGTGAAGTAGAATACTCATTTTAATTTCCTACATATTCAGCCTATGTAATCTAAATATGCGCATATCTTTGGCATCAAGTGGTATTTAGAGCAAGTTCTTTCTTTGGGGTTGCTTGTTTCCTTATTTTGGGTGGTTTGAGCTGCAAAAGCATGGCTGGAAGAGGTGGAAGAAGTCGTAGGGGCAGACATGCAACAGTAGACATGTTTGTATAGTTGAAAGATCAATTTTGCCTTCAAAATCTCACCCAACAGATTTCTCAGTTAATTAATAACCCTAATCGTGAAAATGATAGGGATAATGAATCTAATCGTGTTTGAGATGATGCGAATGAACTAAGGCAGAAAGTGATAGTTCAAGTGATGGCAGGATGCCTGAATTGCATAATGGTGCTCAAAATAATATAGGACATCAAGGATGGGAAGATCGTATAGTACATGCTTTATAGAATCCGAAAGAGTACGGTGTCCAAGTTCATATTGCTGAATTTGATGGTGACATGGAACCAGAGGGTTTCTTAGATAGATGGATAGCATTGAAATTTACTTTGATTGGAAATAAGTACCTGAAGGGAGGAAGGTGAAGCTTGTAGGAGCAAAAGCTAAGAAGTTTAGCTTCTACGTGGTGGAAGCATTATCAAAATGATAGATTTAAGGAGAAAAGCAAAAATTCAGAGGTGGGATAAAATGAAGGATCGAGAAGTTGAAAGCTCAGTTCTTGCCTCAGGATTATGACCAAACTCTGTACCAAAGAGTGCAAAACTTAAGATAGCATGAGAAGACGGTGAAGGAGTACACTCAAGAATTCCATAAATTTTCATTGAGGAGCAATCTTGTTGAAACGGAGAGCCAAGAGGATAGTCAATATGTGAATGGCCTTTGACTAGCGATTCAAGATTAGGTGAGCCTACAACACCCTTATAAAGTCACTGATGCTTATCAACTTGCACTGAAAGTTAAAATCTAGCTTACTCGTAGTTCCTCTAAAAGGCTTCTTTATGAGGGCAACAACAATGTTTCAACCAGCAGAGGAAATAATGCCAATAGTGGTGGTCGTACAACTGTTCCTCTGCATCCTCGACAACAAGCAAACACCAACGGTGGGAGAGCTACCCAAGGGTGACCCAATAATCAGCGTAAAATGGCTGGAAAATGTTTTTGGTGTTTCGAGTTTAGGCACATGTCTAAGTAATGTCCAAAAAGAACTGATATTTGGGTTAATTTTTTTGAGGACCAAGAGGCTCGATTCGAGGAGAACTTTGCTAATTTTAAAGGTGAAGACCATGTGGATGCATGTGAGTCAAATGTTCTCGATGAAGAGGGAATTGAAGGTGATGTCGTTGGAGAAGCACTTGTTATTCAGCATTCTATGCTTTCACCACCGGCTAACAGCCAAGATGATTGGCTTCGAAAGAATATTTTTTGCACACGTTGTATGGCGGAAGGAAAGCTTTGCAATCTAATCATAGACAGTGGCAACAGTAAAAATCTAATTTCTCAAGAGATGGTTGACAAGTTAAAGCTTAAAATTGAGAGACATCCGTAGCAATATCGCATCCTTTGGTTCAATAAGGGAAATGAGTTAATGGTTTCATCAACACGCCTTGTTAACATTTCTATTGGGCCTTTAAAAGAGGGCTGTATTATGATGTTGTTCCCATGGATGCATGCCATAATTTACTTGGTCGACCTTGGCAATATGACTGACAAACAACGCATGATGGCTTTCAACCTACTTACTTTTCTTCGTAAAAGATGGTGAAAGAAAGAAGAAGCCTGTGCTAAAGCCGATGAAGGACAATATAGCAAGGAAGGAAAAGGGCTGCTCCCCCAACTTCTGAATATTCTTGACTTTTTCGAAGAAAGTAAAGAGAGTGGGATTGTGTGTGTTCTTTTTAGAAAGGAGGAGATGCAACCACAAGTTGTGCCAGCAAGTGTGATGGAACTCCTAGAGGAATTTAAGGATGTTATGCCTCATGAGTTATTCGAAGGATTATTGCTAATGAGAGACATACAACACCACATTGATTTGGTACCTGGAGCTGTCTTACCAAACCTACCGCACTATAGGATATGTCCCAAGGAGCTCGAGGAGCTGTAAAAGTAGGTTTCGGATTTACTCAAAACGAGGTTTATCTAAGAATCTAAGTCCTTGTGTTGTGCTAGCTTTACACACCACGAAGTGGGATAGACTTGGAGAATGTGTGTGGATAGCAGGGCTATAAACAAGATAACCATCAAGTACCGATTCCCCATACCAAGATTGGATGATATGCTTGATATGTTGTTTGGTTCAAAAAAAATTTCAAAGATCGACTTAAAGAGTGGTTATCACCAAATAAGAATCCCAAAAGGAGATGACTGGAAAACTGCATTCAAGACCAAAGAAGGGCTTTAGGAATGGTTGGTTATGTCGTTTGGGCTAAATGTTCCAAGTACATTCATGAGATTCATACTCAAGCCTTCTATTGGGAAGTTTGTAGTTATGTACTTCGAAGATATCTTGATTTATAGTAAAGATCGAGCAACCCATACAGGAGCCTTAAGGGCTGTTCTACAACTTTTGAGGCAAAATCAGCTTCATGCCAACTTCAAAAGTGTAGATTTATGGTAGATAGATTGGAGTTCTTGGGATTTGTTGTGTCATCCAAAGGAGTTAAGGTTGATCCGGTAATGATTCAAGCAATTCCAAGCTGGCTTTCCCCAAGAGGACTAACTAAGGTCAAAAGTTTCCATAGATTAGCTACATTTTCTTAGTGGTTCATCAAAAAATTCAGCATTATAATGGCTCCAATTACTAAATGTATGAAGGGTGGAAAGTTTATTTGGAGTTTAGAGGCTGAAAAAAGTTTAAAGAGATAAAGAGGAGAATGACTGAAGCACCTATACTAACTCTACCAGACTTTGAAAAGATTTTTAAAGTGGATTGTGATGCTTCTAAGGTAGGAGTTAGTGCCATTTTAAGTCAAGCGAAGCATCAAATCATGTACTTCAGTGAGAAGCTCAACCAAGCTCGGATCCAAAGGGAGTTTATTTTGCATTCAGACCACAAAGCTTTGCGCTACCTGAACTCTAAAAGAAGCTAACTCGGAGGCATGCAAAGTGGGTGGCATTTCTATAAGAATACACATTTTCTCTTCGACACAATGCTGGTTTTCAAAACAAAGTTGTTGATGATTTGAGTAGAAAAGTTTATTTGTTAAAAGCCATGCCAGCAAGTGTTGTTGGATTGGAAGTGATCAAAGAGCAATACAAGAAGATTCTTATTTTCAAGAAATATTAGAAAAGCACACAGCTCGGGACAACATTAATGTATGTGTTGTCTTTGTCGTTAATGATGATTATTTGTTCAAAGCCGTGAAGTTATGTATACTAGAAAGTTAGTTAAGGGAGCTTTTGATTGCCGAACCGCATGGAGGGGGCCTTGGGGTCATTTTGGTAGGAATAAGACGTTGAATTTGGTGTCTAAAAGGTACTTTTGGCCGACAATGCGGAGAGATGTGTATCCCTATGTCAGTATGTGTTATACGTGCCAAGTATCTAAAGGACAACACAAAATACAGGTTTGTACACTCCACTACCAATTCCTATAGTTACGAGGGTTAAAGTTTCTATGGATTTTATATTTAGGCTACCACGGACAACAAGAGGGGTTGATTCCATTTTCATCATAGTTAATCCATTTTCAAAGATGGTTCATTTCATAACATGTAAGAAGAATTTAAATGCAACCCATGTGGCAACTTTTTTCTTCAGAGAACTGGTTAAATTACATGGTTTGCCCAAAACCATCACATCCGATCGAGACACCAAGTTTCTTAGCCATTTTTGGAGGACCTTGTGGAGATTATTGACCACTAAATTGCAATATAGCAGTGCATATCACCTTCAAATAGATGGCCCAACATAAGTAGTAAACCGTAATTTGGAAAATTTGTTGAGATGCCTAGCCAAGGACAATATTAAGCAATGGGATATGATCCTGCCTAAGGCTGAATTTGCTTAGTATAGCACTGTGAATAAGTCTACCAGAAATAGCCATTTTCAATCCGTCTACGAGCGAAACTCCAACCAGGTTTGACCTTATGGATGTGTCAAATCTGCAATGAGCTAGTGACGATGCTATTGCCTACGCTAACAATTTAAAGGAGGTTCAAGAAAAAAGTTTGAGAGAAATTGGCAGAAAAGAATAAACATTACGAAGAAGCTGTTGATCGCCGTCGGAGGTTCAAAGAGTCCAAGGTGGGAACTTCGTTATGGTTTTCCTCCGAAAAGAAAGGCTTTCAACTGGTACTTATCACAAATTAAAAAGCAAAAATGTTGGCCCATGCAATATATTGCAAAAATTTGGTAATAATGCCTATGTAGTAGAACTCCCTCATGGTCTAGTCATATCCCCATCTTTAATATGGTAGATATACATGATGAATTAGGTGATGTCGGAGTTAAAACATCAAGTGAGGTTTTCACAAAACAAAATGACAAGGTTGAAAGAGCGATCGACATTCGAGAAATTAAGACAAGAGCAGGGGCATATTTAAGATTTCTCGTGAAATGGGCGGGACAACCTGAGTATGAAAACCCATGGTTAAGCAACGAGGAGTTTATGAAAATTGACGTTGAGATGTGTCAAGTCACAAAAATGGCAACTCGCACGGAGGCGAGTTGTTTCCAACAGAGGGAGAATGATGCAAAGTCATGTAAATATGTATAGCTTCTAAGGAGTTTTTAGTTCAAGTATTTTCTGTAGTACTTTTTATCAAGGTAGTATAGTCTTTTCGGTATGTATGCAAAGTTTTAGCTTCTCTTGGAGGATTAGAGTTAACTTCTCTAGGAAGCTTTGGGATTAATATAAAAGGGGGCAAGTTTGCCTTCTCTAGGGCACTTTTGAAGAGACAGAAAATAAGAATATTAAGATTGAGCTTCAGCTCCACCCCAGTCAGGGTTCTCAAGCATTGGAGGCTTGGGTTTTGAGGATTCGTATCTCCTTTTGATCCCTCTGTCGCTGCTTTATGTGGGAGAGGCATGCCCAAAGCCACGGCTTCCTGTGCTATTCTCTGCTGCCATGATCTAGAAGACGTTGTTTGAAGGTACTTTCTCAAAGTTTATAAGAAGTTAACGAGTTTCTTAATGCCAGACTGTGAAGTAGATTACTCGTTTCAATTTCCTAAGGATTCAGCCTATGTAATCTAAGTATGTGCATATCTTTGAATCCCTAATTGCATCAAACAATCAGCAGTCGTGCGACCACCACTGCCGTGCCCACCACAAAACCACCATCACCACTATACAAACGTTATTGTCACCATCACAGCCGCCACTATACAAAAGTTATTGTCACCATCACAACTACTATGCCACTGTTATCACTGTAGACACCAATAAAAGAAAGAAGTCCAGGTGTATATTACAAAATTTCGTTGACCGGTTAAATATTCAACATCGTGACAAAACAAGTTCAAGTCTAGTGGTATGGACCAAGCCCAACTTAACGGTCCAACAAACTAGGTCTGATCAATTGCTATGGGTCAATTATATCACATGTCAGAATCAAGTCAAACTTTGATCAAGAATCATTTCAAGATGAAAGGGGGACAAAAACCTCTTTCACTAAAAGAAAAATCATATTCCAAATCATGGTTTTTCCAAATTTGAGCACCCTGCCTTGCGTTGTTTATGACTTTTAAAAAGGTGAGGCTAAATTACAACCGTCTTTGACTAAATTTATATATCTTGTGTTAAGTAGATAAAAAGTTCACTAATTAATGCATCAAAAGAACATCAAAATAGCCGTAACAGATGAAGATCTAGCCCCACCCATACAAATGATCTTAAGGGGTTAAATGGGCAAATAATTTTTCATCAAAATATTAAAGGTTCACAAAAACCAAGGGTTTTTTGACTTTTAAGAGGTCGAGGCTAAACTACATCATTATTGGCTAAATTTAAATAGTTTATCACCAAAGAATTAAAAGTTTATTAGTACATTTTTAGTGACTAAAGAGCATTACAGACTCTTTACAGTTGATTCTTCAATAGTTTGTCTTCAGAATTAACCTGTTTAAGTAATTTTAAGCAAAATTAATTTGTTTGAGAGAAAATTACTAAAAGCACTAGTCTTGGATGAAAAACAACAATTTAATACGGCAAAATAACCAAGAAGTTTAGTGTTAAAAGAAAATTAATGTGAGAAGAAGGCCAAGCTTAATGGTTGGAATAAAAGCTTTGAAGAAAAGCTGCTGAAAGTAGTAACAGTGCCTTGAAGACCGATGGGGTTGCTTGTGGTTTTCTTGGGTCAAACGTGATTGCATAAAAGTGATTAATTACAAAATTCACACTTTCAGGAGTTCGTCACTTTCTCACTTTTAGAAGCGCATTAAATCACTTTTTTTTCTTTTTCTTTTTTTTACAAAACACATAACTGCTTATTTAGTCTAAATTTAATTTAATTTCACCAATCTTAAATAAAATCGCGAAAACACCCTCATTAAGTGAGAGTGTAAGAAAGGTGAATAAATACGAGTGAGACACAAGGTACCACAAAATCCACACAATCAGTGTCGTTGAACGTTTGCACACAGGAGAGATACATCGTATTAGCAGCTTCGAAATTTGTGACAAGTTGTTAATTCATTACTCCGTACTCCTTTTTGTACACTAAAATGACCACCTAACTATATATGGGCGCCCACAAATTGCTGGATCGGGAAAGTGGCAACTCATGGGCTATAACAAGTTTTAGTGGTGTTGCTTTGAAAATATAAATTTTAAATAGAAGGTGATAGTAATGATGTCATGCATCCAGTAATGAGATGAGAGAATAATAAATATTTGACCCTCCTCCTTTTTGAAAATTTGTCATTTGATCCTACATATATATTACACCATATCACATCTATCTATCGTAATACTAAAAACTTTCTCGTTCCGCTGCATAACTTCATATGCATGGTGGTTATATAGCTATACAACACTGTTGTTCCACAATGCAGTTACTGTCATATGCATAAGTAAGTTAAAGATGGCGTAAGAAAACATATATAGCCAAGTAATTATATATCAATCTATATCTATATAATATATAATAACCGAAGCGAGAAAGGCATTGATAATTTCTTTACACGGCACATCATCGCTTCTTTATATAACAAGTCATCAGATCCTTATTATAAGATTAATTAATTTCTATTAGTAAGTCTTATTTAATTTAGAAACTAATTCTAATCATTATAAAATTCTACTTAATCAATATATTAATCTATTAAGACTTCTTTTCGACAATTATGGTCTTAAAATTAAAAAACTAATTCTAATCATCCTAATCATTATACTAACTTATTAGGACTTATATTGACTATCGTATCTTCAAAGCTACTCTCAATATGAATATAAAAATTCATATATATATATATATATATATATATATATATATATATATATATAACACTTTCGATTTAGAAAAAAATTAATTTAAAATTTTAGTTCTAATCATTCTAAACCTCTGCATAATCTATACATTAATCTATTAAGACTTTATTTTGACAATTATGTCCTTAAAAGTGTTTTCTAATATGAAAATTAAATCCATAGACCTAAAGAATAACTTCTGAGATGTAGAATAAAAATGTAATCTGATAATTAATTAAAATTCTGATAGGATCCTTATTTTAATATCTAATTAGTTTTGCAGGAGTAATGAGGATTTTCAGTAAGCCCTACGTAATACGAAAACTAATTCTAATATTGTAAAACTCAACCTGATCATTACACTAACTTATTAGGACTTAATATTGACTACTGTATCTCCAAAACTACTCTCTAATATGAATATAGAAATTTATATATATATATATATATATATATGTATATATAATTGAAAATAATACTTTTGATTTAGAAGAAAAAATTAATGTTACAATTAAGATTAAACAACTTATGAGACTTAAGGAAAAAATGATCTAAAAATTGATTCGAATTTTGACAGGTACCTTATTTTTAAATTTGACTAATTTTACAAGAATAATGAGGGTTGCATAATTTAAAAATTAATTCTAAACATAGAACTCAACCTAATCAATACACTAACTTAATACGACTTAATTTTAACTATTGTATTCTTAAAATCACTATTTAATGTGAATATAAAATTCATAAATCGAAAAAATGAATATAACATATTAGATTTAGAAAGGAAAAAAACAATGTTTTAATTGAGTTAAATGTACTATCATTATTTAAATAATTAGGTATATACGTAAATACATAATATGTCAAAAATGAATAATGTGATATATATATATATATATATATATATATATTGATTTAGAAAAGACCTCATCACCACCAAACTTGTTGTATTCCATATATAAGGATTTAGAAAAGAGATTAACTATGAGATTTGAAAAAAAAATGATAAGATTCATGTACTATTAATATATTTGAGAAAATATATCCCTTAAAATCAATTTAATTTAACTAATTTTATAACTTTTAATGTAATCGACTATAGCATAACATTTTGTTTTTAACAGGTCCAGAGTAACCAATAAAAATTTATTAATTTTATAGTTGATTAAGTTCTTGTGAACATCAAGACCAATTAGTAGATATTGGACTAATTTTAATCGTTTAAACTTAATTTTGACTATAATAAAGTCGATTATAACTATGAGTGGTCATTACTGTATGCTTTCAATAAAATTATATGAACTAATCTCCAACCCATAATCGTTAACTTAACATAAGGATTTTTGCTAGATTTTACTAGCTCATTGTACTCAACAAGAATAATCTGAAAAAGCTTAATATTGTCAATATTATATATCAAAAAATATCTAATATGAAATAATCACCTATAATTTACTCAAGATATTTAATAAGAAAAATTAGGTACTAGTTTAAATCATATTTATGTTTTATAACTTTATGGTATATGGTTTATAGACAAATTATTCTTTTACAAGATCCTTAATTTTATCATTCGTTAACATTTCAAAGCAAAGTCTATCCAGTATAATAACACAGATAACATAAAAACAAAACCGGCATTTCTAAAAATAAAACAAAAAGAACCACATGTGATATTTATAATAGAAGACTAAATCATTAATTATCTTTAAAAATAGCATGTAATCTTAAAACATTATGAAGTTTCATAATAAATCTTGAAAAAATTTTCTTATACACCATACTTTCACATGAAAAAGTCAATAGCAAACTTTTTTTTATATCTTTTAGTTAAGAAACAAGCTGTAAAGCGCAAACAAGCAAACAGGGGTGTAGATCGATAGATGCTCTCATAAATCTTAATTTACAAAGGGTTGTACATTGTATAGTAGATAAAATATGAATTGAAGTAAATGAACTTTTTTCGGAAGAAAAATTAAATCAATCTTTTTTTTATGATGTCCTTATTTTACTATTAATTTAATTGTAAGCATTTTAAAGTTCTAAATTGGTAATATACTGACATATTAAGACTTTATTTCAGTTATATTTGTCAAAAAAGCTCTATAAATTGAAAAGAACTCTCTCTCTCTCTCTCTCTCTCTCTCTCTCTCTCTCTCTATATATATATATATATATATATATATATATATATATGTATATATATATACACACACCCCCGCGCGCGCGCACACACACACACACATATATATATACATATTTTTAATATAATAATCTATTAAGACTTATTCTCGTATTAGAGTAAGGGGCTGTTTGATGTCAAAATTTATTTATATTAAGACTTAATATGTGTGTGTGTGTATATATGTATATATATATAAATCAAAATTTATATTAAGACTTAATTGCACATTAAGTCCTAATATTATTTTCGGGAAATTAATTAAATGTAAATCAAATTATAGATCATTATTTTGTTTTACAATATCAAAATTTATTTATATTTTTTGGATCTATGGATACTTATTCTCGTATTAGAGTAATGGGTTGTTTGATAAAACTGAAATTTAAGTGCTGAAAAAGTTAAGCGCTGAATTCGTAAAATTGAAAACTTTAAGTGACTGAATTTTACTGAAAAATAAGTTAACATGTTTAGTATACTAAAAGCATATGTCTAAAAAAAATTATTTACAGAGTTATCCATTTTACAAAAAATTTACATTTGTTTATGTACTATATAACTTTTTTAGGGGGCTAAAATCGTGTCGTTGGTGGTGGTGGTGGTGGCGGCAGTGACGATGGAGTAATAGTGATGGCGGTGACGGTGGTAGTGGTGGTGGCAAAAAGGTGTCAATGGTGATAGTAATAGTGCGTGAAGACGTGATGTTGGTAATTGTGATGATAGCGATATAATGATAGGCGGCGACATGGCGATCATGACAGTAGTTGTAATGTGGTGGATCGTTAGATGATTTTGGTAAAAATGGACGTGGTGACAACAATGACGGCATGGTGGAGGTGGCAGTGTCCATGTGGTGGTGGTGGTGATAGTGGCTAAGTCGTGGTACTTGTGGTGGTAGTAGCAAAAGAAAATAATGATTGTGGTGATGGTTGTATTATGATAAAGGCGGTGTTACCAGTAAATTGATTGAGGCGGTATCGTGGTAGTAATTATTTTTTCAATATAAAAGTATGTTAAATAACTTTTAACTATCTCACTTAGAATTAAGTAATCAGCATTAAGTAAGTCCACCTTGACTTAAAATTTTAGTCTATTTTTTGTAGGAATTAATTTTTTAAGTTATACAAGGTTTAGCTTTATCAAACGCACTTAATTGAAAATCATTGAAACTTTAAGTTTTAAGTACTTAATTACGTTATCAAACACACCTTAAGCTTTTTAGAGACATAATTGTCAGTATTGAGTTTGACATATTAGTATATGTATTTGGAGAGTTTTAAATTATTTAAATATAGTTTTCAAATTATATAAGACTTACTAATATATAAATTAACTAATCTAGAGATAAGGATCTCATCCAAGATAAAATTGACCTTTAGTGGCACTTTTGTATTTGACATATAGTGTTTGTAAATTTTATTTTAAAATTAATATATAATGTAATGATAAGCGATGATGTATTTTACAAAGAAGCTATTATAGAATTTTATTTTAAAGCTACATAGAAACAAAATAAAGTTAGCATGGTTAATTAAAATTTCAACAAGTTGTCAACTTTGATAAATTTAAAGATGAATCTAACTGTATAAATATGTTGGTTAGAAATTTTGGTCAATGATTCTTTACTTTAAGATTTTGCGCTATCTTATTCAGTCACATTGGTTAAATGTAAAAATATCATAGTGTGCAAGTTCCACATGAGATGTATTTTTAAAATAGTGTAAATTTAAAACCTTAAGCTTGTGAGCATGAGTTAAATTCAATTAATTTTATGTTGAAATTTTTTTGAACAAATCTTTTTTTATAGTGTTTTTATGGTAAATAATTAAACTCTTAAACATTCTACATTGTGCATTTGCAATATAGTAATATATTATGATTTTATATTAACTTCAACAATTGATGATATTTTTTGGGTGAGACCACACAACCACCAAATCTAAAGGTATAGAAATATTACTTTAGGTATTGATCCGTATGTTACAATTAATTTAAGTCTATTAAATTAAATACATATACACACATAACATAATGGTTGCAAAAAAATATATGTATAATATGTAATTTTGATAATCAAATTATAGGGTAATTTTTTGTTTTGATAAGACGGCACTGTTGAACCTGATACCCAACCCAAAATCATGCTCAAGAGTAGGAGAAGCCCACAAAGTATAAGAACTAATCTCAAACCCCATGTATTGTCGATGTCGGACTTAACACCCTCCCTCACGCCGAGCGTGGGAATAAGAGGTGCTCCTCTTGAATAAGAGATGGTCCCGTTAGATCGAATGGGGCGGCAGGGACGGCAGGGGCGGGTGTTACGGGATTACCTCTTGAATAAGAGGTGGTCCCGTGAGGCTGCTACGGTTTCAAAATGCTGTATCAGCAGGAAGAGCACAAGAGAAAGAATGATTACATGGTATCTTCTACACGAGGCCATGAAAAATGGAAGGGTTAGCTTTTGGCAAGCAATTAAATCACTTTGTGCAATTGATTGAAGCTGCAATATAAGAAGATCACAAAGGTCCGACACTAATCTTTTGTCTTTGAGATATTACGGTGTTAAAGCAAACTAAAGGGCACGGGCCGATCCAGAAAATCTAATCGGGGGGTGTCAAAAAAATCTGAAAACAAATTTGATAGTTAACATAAAAGAATTCAGAAAGTTCAAGTTTACATAACACATAAATAAGAAAAAACACATTATAATTAGCGTCAATATTGAATACGTTAAATACAAAATAAATTACTCAATTTAACTACTAACAATATATTATCGCTATGCATAGGAGTTATTTAACTTGCTAAGGTTAGTCAATGATAAATTACTAATTTTGTATTAAAAAAGCTTAACTCTTACTGTATAGATATATTACTTATGTAATTATTAATTGTATAAGTATATTAGTCATGTATAAGTCTATAAGAATTTAAACTAAAAAAACAAAGAAAGTAACCCTAATCTATTCTTGTTTTGTGGTAATCTGAATATTTAGAATTTGATATTTAGAAAAATGAAGATAAGCAAGAAAATGATAAAGACAAAGATTATCATGGGCACAAAGAATAAAAAAACACAATAAAATGAAGTCTTAATAAATTAGTGTTAATAAACTAACAAAAGGAAATGAAGTCTTAATAATCTAAGAAACTAACAAAATGCCCCGCGCTGCCACCCCACCCCCACCACACACACAACCGCGGTCATGGGGATGGTCCGCCCCTGCTAAAGGGGTTGAGGAATCAAGCCATTTAGAGTAAGGACAGCATTCCTTGGCTAATGCCAATTCAAGGACCATTTCGCAGCCGCTCAATGGAAAAGAAAAGATTAGACACCACAAACAAATGTTTGGATTAAATCTCCTTTAGTTCTATGTCAGTGGCTTACGAGAGATTAAAGTATGCTATATCGCCAAGAAAATGCTACGTCCACTAATCTAATTAAGGATTTGCTGCAATGAATATCTGTTTGAACGATGGAAAGCAAGCAAATTCCATTTTCCTTTTCGTTCTTTTCAAAAGCGAGCATGGCCTAGACAACAGCCTCCATGAGAGATATTAGAAAGAACCAACTTCTAAAAACCATCTGTAAAGCTTACCTTTCCTTTTGTTACAGGTCTAAATAAAAGGATCAAGAATGACTTTATCGACATATTAAAACATAAAACTCCTAGGGTCGTTGATCCTATGAACACTTTAATCTCTGTGAGTATATTCTTTCTTATGTAGGTACGAAGTCCACCACTGATGGACTTCTTTGCGCCTGACCATTACAAGAGAAAATCAGGAGCCCCTAACTCTGCTGTCGGCCTCCATCTCATTGGCATCTTATGTGAGTACCTACTTCACACACACACACACACACACACACAGAGTCCTCGTGCGCAAAAGAGATCTACCCTAACTTTCATGCACTTTTGTCACCTATACAATTAGTATCAACAATTTTGCTCATTTTAGTACACTTCATAATTTTTTTCTGTATATTTATTGTTGAATGATGGCATTATTACTATGTTCAAATAAATTTTCAGCGACATCAAATCCTTGAAAAAAACCTTTAGCAACCACCACAGGTGGTAAACCAACCGACTATTCTTTCATTACGGAGCAAAGTCTGTAGACACAAGGTTCGATATTGGTATCAAATCTGAAAGTTAACGTACACCATGTTCCGGAAACATGGACTATTTTCTGATGTAGAGCACATTAGTCAGTTCTATTCTCACCTTCACAGACATTTAACAACCAGAATGCTCTTGTTTACTTTTTTTTTTCTATATTACGATGATAAATGGTGTTTTCAAAACAAGAGAAACAGAAGAGTGTAATCAATATCTTGTACTCAGTTCAACAGCGAAACACGTGTATTAAGGACAAAGAGGACTAGTTACAACAACAAAAAGATAGTAGAGTATGACACCATGTTATCCTGACTTTACTTTTTAAACTATGATCTTTCAGATTGCGACCAAATAAGTATATTAAATTGGATATTGGAGGTATCTGTAATTTTTCAACTGCTTTCAAACCTACTTGTTTAGATCATTATCTTGCAATCGATACGAACAAGAACCCCACTTGGATTTGTAGGTCATGACTCATGGTGTAGTATCTCACCAGATATCTAAAACCTCTCTCTCCTTGAATTCCCCTTTACAACAAGGCAGGCATTACATTCCTTTTAGAAGAACCGGAATCATAAGCTGGTCACTTCTTTGTTCCTTCCATCATCATGTTAATCATTGTTTTTCTTTGTCACTTTCACCTCCAAGATTACTCTTCTCGTCCGTCTAAATGACCTTTCTTTTTATTCTCTTAAAACTTTCATCCATGCCTGTCCCTGGCCTCCAAAGTATAAGTTGGAGCACATTAAGTTTACTATCATTGACTCCACAATTTTTGCTGTCATAACCAACTGACGGAACATTCTACCCAAGTCGGCTCCTATCGCTTTTCATGTATACTGCCTACGCCTAGCTAGCCTCCACTTGTGCTATGCGGTATACAAGACCCAAACCATCAGCAAACGAGGCAAATCGTACGCACCTATATATTTCTAGAAAGGTGACCCCTAATGCTAACTGATCGATCTAGTTGCTCTTGATTCCTTTATGTTTTAGCTTGTAATACCGTCCTAGTAATGACTTTTGACAATCTCAGGCAACTGCGGAGATAAATCTTCAGCAGAAGATCCGACTTCTACTAAACCAACCTGATTGATTTTCTGTCAATGCAGCTCTATTAGAACCTTAACTAAGGGTTGAATGCAGGCAAAAATGTATGGGCAGAGAGACAAGCACAGTGGAAATAAAAATAATTCTAACGACAGCAATATCTGATTCTTTACTTCATCAGAGATTGCAAGGACTAAAATCTATATGTTTAAGCATGAGTGCAACATACTTTTTTTTTAGCTTTTCATAACGTTCAAAAAAGTGACATTTTTTATATTAAGAAAGGACTTCAAGTTTCCCAACTCTAATATTTTTAGACATGTTTTCGTTACTCAAATCAGAGTGAACATTGAGGCAAGAGTAAAGTTGTTCTACTATAACCTAGAGCTTGCAATTTTAGAACATTGAAGCAGAGTCTCAACTTGCATGTTCTTTACTTATTTTTGACCCATAAAAGAAAATGCATACGTCTCTGCTTGTCTAATCTTCCGCAGGTGTTGAGCATGTTACTTTTGATTATTAAATTCCAAGACTTAAGACTCCTGCAGAGACCAGTTTTTTTCTTTTCTTACAGTTTTTGGTCTGAGTCATTTCAAATTGATTTGCTCTCCCTATTCACTTCACTGGAGTTCGTTATTGGTTTTTCCTTTGTCCGGCAATAGTCAAGAACCTCATGTTCCGTTGAGATTTGTTTTATGCTTTCATAAAGATGGTTTAACACACGTAATGGAAAAACTCTGCCCAGATCCCACGCAATCGAGGAAGCCTCGTTGGGCCACCCCTGCGCACGTAAAACGAACCAAGACAAAAAGAAGAAGAAGAAGAAGAAGTCATTGTGGCTTCATTTCCTAATCTCTCGAAAATTTGCATAAGGATTAATTGGACACAAAACAGTATCGTTTGAATCAATGTGCGATCGGCGTTTGCAGTTTCAACTTTGGAGCTCCACACCTTGAAGTCCTAGTTGGGTGAGTAATGCTCAAATGAGTCATGATTACCAACTTTCAGAGTACCAGCGTAATACCCGAGCTCTGCTCTGGCAGCTGATACATGACCGTAGAAAAGCCTAAACATTTTTTTTTGGAAAGCGGAGAAATTTTATTTATTTAAACACACTAATGAGTCACACAACCACAACGTGGGGTGACTCTCCTACTAGAGTCAAAATACAGGTGGTTTGCCAAAAAGGTCGGCGCTTGTTCCCATATCTGAAAACTGGAGCGTTGATCCACTGCGTGTTTTGCCATGAAGTCCGCACAAAAGTCTGTCTCCCGATACCTGTTGGAAACAGTTACCCGCCAAGAACGTTTAAGGAGTGCCCTGCAGTCCAAAACCAAAGTTTTCATAAAGGGGGTTGGGGGATTTATCGTTTGTTAGTAAATCAACAACATATTTATCATCAATGTCTAGCTCCAAATTTCTGCATTGTTGGTTCCATGCGAGCATGAGACCATCTCTCACCGCCCACCATTCAGCGGTGTGGCTATCGGAGTAGAGCAGACGGCATGAACAACCAGCCACCCAATTCCCTTTTTGGTCTCTAATGATAGCCGTCGCTCCTCCTATTTGCTGGCTCTGACAAGCACTCCCATCCTTGTTGATTTTTAACCAATGCAGGGGAGGAGTCCAGCCTATTAAAGATGTTATTCTTGGGTTTGCTTTCGGACTTTGGTTGGTGAAGAAGATATAGTCCTGTGTTAGGGTCTTTGCTCGAGTGATTATCAGATGGCCTTCAGGAAAACGTTCCTGTAGAATTGCCAACTTGTTTTGATACGTCCAGATCAGGGAGATGATAGAGGCATAAGTCGTATTCCACTGAATTTCTGAAGGTTGCACAGCAGTTCTAGTCCCTAGGTTGGTTTTGAGCCAGATGTGTAAGGGCTTGTTTAAATGGTGCGTATTAACATTCTCCTAGTTAGCTTGGCTCCATATGTTCTTTATAATGGGACAAGTCCCAAAACAGTGATCAATAGAATCCTCGCTGCCACAATCATAAGGACAGAGTTTTGTTTCCAGCCAAAGAATATTTGAACGAACAGGAAAGGCATAGTGACAACATTTCCAAATCAAACTTTGGATGCGAGGAGGGCAGTTAAGTTTCCAGATCCACAGCCATTCACCTTGAATAGGTATGGAGTGCATTTGCAGGCTATAGTAAGCTGACTTACAGTGCAAACTCCTTTGTCGAAAGGCCAAATAATCGAGTCGCTTATACTATGGTAAAGGGGGAGGGGAATAGCTGTAATGAGCTCAACACTATTTGCTGGTAAGATATTAAGCAAAGTAGCCCAATCCCATCTATTATTTACTATAACATCCTTCACCTCAAGTTCCATAACATCAAGGGGTAAGGGACCAATCAGTAGACTCTTGATAGGGCCAGCCGGGTGCCAATTTTGATACCAAAAAGAAATACTTTCCACCGGATTTTTTTTGCGAGAATATCTCGAGCTAAGATGACATGTTTCCAGAAAGGGGAACTATTTGGTTTGGTTTTAGCGCACCAGATCGAGCCATTTGGATGGTATTTAGACTTAAGAGCTTGAGCTTGTAAAGAATTTGGGTTTTCCCACAGACGCCACACAAGGTTTACAAACATATTATTCTAACCTTGCAAATAACTAGCCCTCTATTTGCCCCAAGAATAGTGATTTTATCCCAGTTCAAAGCATGCCATTTCCTATCAGTTTTAGTGTGTCCCCAAAGGAAATTACGGCTTATGGAATCAAGCTGAGCAGCTACAGTAATAGGAAAGACATAGGCCTGCATCATGTAGGTGGGAATAGCGTTGAAGACCGATCTTATAAGGGAAGTCTACCCTGCTAATGAAAGAGAGTGGATATTCCACGTTGCCAACTTAGAACGGATTTGAGAAATGAGGTGAGAGAAACAATCAGTGGTAATCCGGCCATGCATGAGGGGGACCCCAGATATTTAATCAAACCGGTTGGTGGTAGGAATACCCGCATGTTGACAAATAAAGCTGCGAATATTACGGGGAGTATTATTCGAGAAGAGGATTTTTTATTTGTTCATGTTAATCCTAAGTCCCGGCTCAGCACTGAAAGAGTTGAATATGTTGAGGAAGTTTCGAAAGTTTTCCTTGTTTGCCCGCCCAAAGAGAAGAATGTCGTCCACAAAGAAAGGGGTGAAATGCCAAGTCGTCAGTTTAATAGAATTTATCTCTTTGCCCTGTTGAAGATGTTTAGAAAGAGCATTCATGCAAAGGATGAATAGGTAGGGAGACAAAGGGTCCCCCCTGCCTGAGGCCACAATGGGGTTGGAAATAAGTAGATGGTTTGCCGTTCCATAAAATTGCATATTTAACAAATGTCATAGAGCTCATAACAAGGCTGATGAAATCTTGAGCAAAACCATACTCCAAGAGAGTATTGAAAAGGAAAGTCCAGTTCAGATTATCGTAGGCTCTTTCCAGGTCAAGCTTGGCCATGAACAATCCTCCTTTTACCTTTTTCCATCTTATGTTATGGAGAAGCTCATTTGCAATTATAATGTTATCGGCTGCACGCACCCTCTTAGAAAGCTAGTCTAGCTCGGGTGAATAATGGTGTCGATTCGAGTGCAAAGTCTATTAACCAAAATCCGTGAAATAACTTTATATAACGTGTTACACAAGCTAATAGGTCTGAATTAAGAAACAACCTCAGTTTTCTGACATTTGGAAATAAGAGCGACATGAGTTTTGTTATGATTCTCCGGAACATTCTTTTGAGAAAAGCAGCTTTGCACAAGAGTAATTAAATCAGTACTGAAGATATCCCAAAATTTTTTAAATACACCCAGGTGGTAACCATCCGGCCCCGGGGCCTTATCGGGCCCCATGTCAAAGAGGGCTTGCTTTTATTTCCTTTAGGTAGGGGATGCTACCCAGATTGGAGAAATTTGCATCTGTTCGAAAGTTATTTGGAAAAGACCAGTCCCTATTTTGGCTCGCGATGGGGTTGCATGCATAGATATGCATGAGATATTCTTGGAATAGATAACAGATTTCTTGATCATCAAAAATCCAACAATTTAAGTTATTTTTTATTAGACAAAATTTGTTTTTCCTGAGGTGAAGAAGGGTGGATAGGTGGAAGAAGTGAGTGTTACGGTCTCCCTCGCAACTCCATTGAATTTTGGCTCTAAGCTTCCAATACTCGTGTTCTTGAGATAGAATTGAATTGTAACAGTTTTGCAGATCAAGCTCTAAATTACACAAAAATTGAGAGAAGCGCACTGCTAAACTTTTTTGGATTCTGGTAATATGATTAAGGATAATATTTTCTTCCCTAAAATGTCCCCAAAAATAGTTTTTTTTCCACACCATCAGGTCGTTTGTTAATTCCTCAAGTTTAGTTTTGAAAGAATCCTGATTTGTGGCATGACTATTACAAGTCCTGGCTATTGGATGTCTGTGGCTAGGGTGGTAGAACCATGCCATTTCAAAATGAAAGATCTGAGTGTCATTCCTGCTTCTGTTAAGATTTTGACTAAAGGTTTGGAGAAGGATGGGGTAATGGCCGGAATGGGTGCGAGGCAGGTGTAGAACCTGAGAGTTTGGGTGATTTTGGATCCAAGATTGAGAGGCCATGGCTCTATCAAGCCTTTCATAAATAAGGTCAGACATGTGAAACTGACGATTCGTCCACGTGAAAGGTTGCCCATGATAACCCAGATCAATAAAATTAGCTTGGTCTATAAACTATGAGAAAGTTCTCATCGTATTGAGATTAAACATTCTACCCCCTTTCTTTTCAGTTTGATCAGTAATTTCATTAAGATCCCCCATGATCATCCAAGGTAAACTTTGAGATTTTTAAATATTTAACAAGTCATTCCAAAGCATTTATCTTATAGTACAAATAGAAGATGCTTAGATAGCAGATAACAACTAGGGTGTTGAGTTACTCACCTAGACCACAATATGGAAGGCCTGTGGCGATTCGTGTACAACGTCAATTTGAATTTTTTGAAAGTGCCAGAGAAGCCAAATTCCGCCACAGTAGCCATTACCATCAATGCGGTCATTGCTGTCGAAATCAAGAGTGTCGGCGATCCTTTTTGCTTGAGAAGAATTAATTTTTGTCTCCAACGGGATAAGAGCTTCCGGTTTGTGTCGTTGTAGCATGTCTCGGGCATGAAGATTAAAACGGGTATTCCCCGCTCCATTACAGTTCCAGGCTATGATATTCATTATAAGAAGGTCTGGGAATACTCTAGTTTTATAGTTCATGAGCCTCAGTTGGGGACTGATATTGTATTCGGTCAATCCCAGACATATAAAAGTCTCCCCCGGTTAAGTTCAAATTTTATGAGCATTCATGAGGTAGCTCGGACGTCCTTCCTCTGGCACGCCGGAGGATTTGGTGGTAACGACTATAGGAGGGTGATATGGGAGAAGAGGATGTTGGTTAAAGATTCGAGATTTGCATGAAAGCATAGGTCGAGATCTCTGAGGGCCAAGTCTTTGTTTGTCATAATTGGGTGAGGTAGGAGGCACCAAGTATTATGATTGTGGCGTGCAGGGGTTATGTGTGCAGTTTTTGGTCCGAACCTGTGTCGAGGGGTTCAGGATTGACGAACGTATCGGAGCACTGCCAACTGAGAAACAGGGCACTTGTTGAGGGTTGGTTATGATGGGTGATGGAGGGGTATGTTGTTGAGATGGGTTGGGTAGGGTTGTTGTCTAGGTATGAGATTGTGTCGTTCCCAAAACATGGGTAAGAGGGTTGGTCACGGATTGTTGCAGGAAGGTTTGAGAGGTTAGAGTTTGGTTGGGAGTTGAGCAGCCTCTTGGGGTTAGAACAATCAGGTTTTGTAGAGGTGGGATCGAAGAATGTCGGAACGGGAGTCCCAATGGTTCTAAAGTTCGGCTGTTCAGGATTTGATTGATTGGTGTCAGCGGGTGATTGAGATTCAATTGCCAGTTTGACCCTCTTTGAGGTTGGGGGCGAATTGAGGGTTCTGGAGATTCTGTGTTACCGCTGGCTGAGTCTCTATTGGCGGGGTTCGGTTGGGAAGCTATCCCACCGTTGGTGTCATCGGGTGCAGTGGGATTGAGAGGAATGCCACCATCGTGTTCTGGGATTGTACTCTTCGATAGGAGATCACCGGAGTCAGAGGGTTGTTTAGAGTGTGGGTTATTTTTGCTTATTTTGAGAGAAGGCTGGTTGGTTCGGGGCATGCGAGTTGGCTTCTTGGCTGTGGTTTTAAAGTGATGATCCGGTGTTGGGGGAGAGTGATATGTTGTGGGGTAGTTGGTGGGGTTCCATGGTTCTGCAAATATTTGTCAGCTTCGTCTATTAGGTCGATGGCAGCATTTATGGCATTTTTACTGTTGCTATTTAGATGCTCTGAATTTCTTGTCATGATTACATAGATTTGTGGGAGAGGATTTTTGGGGAGATTTGATAGCTTGAGTGTTGCAAGGGAGTTTTGGGGGTAGAGATGAGCAGGAAGGTGGTGGTGTTCCAAGTTCTATGATGTTTCCATGTATGAAACAGCTAAGTTTTTTTTGAGTTGGTGGTCTTCTATTGGGTGGGTAGAGAGGTGAGACGTGTCTCTTGGTTTTAAGGGTTCACTGAGAACTTTTTTATTCCAACAAAGAGTTAAAGGGCCTTCAATGCCTGGTTTAGAAACAGAGAAAGGGGTTTTGGGGAATGGGTACTGTGAAGCCTCGTGCAAAAAGGAAGGGCGGTGGTAGCAACCTTAGTGGTGGTTAGCACTATGTCTATTATCTTGTTTGTGTCGGGGCTAGGTGGGGCTCATGCTGGATCGCTATTCATCGGTGTCATCATCTCTGCACCTTCGTTGGCCATCGTGGTTTTTTCGACGTCTCCTTTTGCCTTAATGTTGATTAGTTCTTCATCTCTACAGTGCGTTTGCTTCATCTCAGGTCTAGATCTGGTGCCAGGTTCAGTCGTTTGCAGATGATAAATCTGAGTTTGAGTTTTCTAGTGTTCCCCCTCCGTTGTAAACGATGATTTGTCTCTTTTTCCTACTGGATGTTTAGGGGTTGAAGGATAGATCTAGTCATTGTTCCCGGAGGTCGATTACCTGGAATTGGAGAATCTCTGGTTCCTTTACGGTGTCGGTGAGTGACGACCGTCCAAACTCCATTTGAGGTATGTTGTTCGATACTATGCTTCTGAATAGGGGTCGAAGCGTTTTGTTCTTTATGGTCAGTCGTTTGTGATATCGAGAATTAAGGGTTTGATGTTTGGATCTCACTTGATAGGGTACTGGGCCTCGTGGAAGGCGGCGGAAGATTTGTCCATTGCGTTTAGAAATGTCCGATACGCTCGCATCGAAGGCAGAGGTTCGGGATATTTTTGTATTGCACAGCTTGGAGGTTCTTGCCTATTCTGATATGCTTGGTTAAGGCTTGGCCCGTGTCAACTTGGATACATAGTCTTGCGAATCGACCCTTTGTGATTGAATTTGTAATTACGTCAATTCGTAGGGGAGTGCCATTCTGTTTACTGATCATAGTGAGGATTTCTCTGTCAAAATATTCCAGAGGTAGTGAATTTAGTCTAATCCACACATCCATCGACGATATGGATCTAACATGAGGATTGAAATTTAGGGTCCAAGTTTGTACTAATAAGTAGTTTGTGCTGATAAACCATGGACCCTGTTCAAGGGCTTTTCTATAATAATCTTCTGTAGAAAACTTCACTGTATAGAATCCATTTGTCAGATCGATCGTTTCGATCTTCCCTTTTGGCCGCCAGATTCCTGGTAATCTTAGTATTATGCGATTTACCAAAAAATCTACTCCAATCACTTTGATTATGAGCGATCTTTTCCACGGTTTCCTAATGCGTGCTTTGAGTTCTCGAGAGAGTTTGATAGTAGGAATCTTATCTGCAGTATTTTCCAAAGAGTTTGTGGGTTGTTCGTCATCGCTTTGACAATTGTCCTCCATATCCATGTCTTCACCAGCAAAATTGATGAGGAAAGTGTCTTTGAATGAAACATGATTATGTGGTGGGTTTTGTGCAGTTTGGATCTTTGGGAGTCTGTTACGTGGGTAATGTAATGGGGATGTGGGAGGTTTTCCCGTGGAGAGTGCAGTGGTTGCCATGGCTGGTACTGCAACGAACGCTAATCGGAACCGATGGCAAAACCCTAACCTAGTGCTCTACGCCAGGCGCCGTCTAAACATTTTGTTGATGAAGAATGAAATTCAGTTGGTCTTTAAAGATGCTTTTGTTGTATTTTAGGTAGACCTGACAAAAAAAGTACAAATAGGTCACCACGGGTAACTTATCTTGTCCAAGGTCCGGTAGGTGCGGGTAGGATTCATATATGATAATCATCTACACACTTTCTATATCACAGAAGCACCACTCTTAGAATCTTGGCATTACACAATTTTATCCTTTTTTTATAAATAAGATAATAGCATTGATAATTAAACACTACAAAATCGTCAAATGGCATGTAAAGGTCACGAAATTCACGTGACTCTGTGTATACAAGACCACAAAGATCAGAAACTAACAATGAATCTATAAATTCGATACAAATATATTTCACCAAAATTTCCACCCCAAAAAAGCACAACCACCGATCACCCCCCCCCCCCCTCCAAAAAAAAATGCACACATAACCTAAACCCCCAAGCCCCTTCGAGGCCCAAATCCCTCCAGCCCACCCACCCCCAAGGACATCACACCAAAACCCTAGATACACTACCTAGTAACCACAACGGATAACCCCCACAACCAGCTTTTGAGCCCTTACTGTTGTTGACAAAAATTTCGATCGCTGCTGTTGGAATTCTAGCCGCTGCTGTTGGAATTCTAGCCACCGCCGATGATGATAGATCTAACCCTAGCAACAAAGCCTTTTCAATCAAGCATAGAAGTTGATCGACCCATGACAATTACTCTGACTTAAGCCTATCAGATCTAAATATTAATCAATAAAATACCCAAGGTTTACATAGATCTGAAGAAATCAGAGCATATTTGAAGAAATCGGAGAGAATAAAAGCATCGACATCCTTGATCGTGGTCGGGAGAGATGGCATCGGCCACCGCACTGGTCGTCGTCCACTATTGCCGACTATCGTCAATCTGCCACCGGCCATTATGAATATCGATCCTCAGCTAGCATAAACACAAAAAAAGGAGACAAAGAATATCTAGATCTAGGTTGAATTTCGGCCGCCACCCCATGCGCACTATCGCACGATGCTCGGCCACGGTGGATTTTCTGTGGAAGACTTCTTTTAAAGAGAAGGCAAAGAAATTATTCTAGAGAGAGAAAGGATCAATTATATCCCTGAATAATTGACATCCACTTGTAATTCTTAGTTATGATATCCGCACCTAAAGTTATACATCATCTTCTGAAGTTATACAATTGAGAGTCTACAATGTGAACAAAATTAAACGGTGTTATATAAAAAGAGCAGGGTGTTACCTATTTTGCTATATTATGCTTCTGCAATTTTACCATTTTGCGTATGTTTGAAGACAAAATTAAATTTAAACCATACCTTTTTTTTCCTGAAATCTTAAGCTATATACTGCAGAACCTAAAAACATAATTTGTTGACACGTTCAAACAACAACTATTTGATAGTAGACACAACATTTCTTTACCGCAGTATATCCGGTGGGAAGTTACGAAAAATTTGTGGGTTTTCAAGTTGTAACGTTTAGTGCATACGAGGAAATATCTTACTTCCCATGTAAAGAAGGTGAAGTTACAAAAGATTACCAAAAGTTAATAATTATGGAGAATAATACCATAAGAAATTCCTAATTTGTTAGAATTTATAAAAATTGTAAAAATATATTTAATATTTGTCGGAAAATTTTACTACCAATCTTAATGAAGTTATTTTACTTTTCATGTTTGGTTTTCAATAGTGGGCTTTGTGCATTGCAAAAGTTCAATAAAAATTGTAAAAATATATTTAATGTCAATAGTGGGCTTGGTGCATTGCAAAAGTTCAATAAAAATTGTAAAAATATATTTAATGATTGTCGGAAAAGTTTACTACCTATCTTAATGAAGTCATTTTACTTCTAATGTTTGGTTTTCAACAGTGAGAGAGTCCAAATATAATGTGGTCAAAGAAAAAAGTAGTTAAAATTCAAGTAGGAAGTTAATATATTTATTGAATGTCAAACTGTAGGGAGCATAAACTATCATGTACTAAAGAGTTCAATGAAAAGTCAAAATTAATATGAGACTATACAGGATAGTTCGGAATGGATACTTGTCACAAAATCATAGACTAACTCAGTCTTTTATATGTTTGTACACATTGACATGTTGTTAAATATAAAAGCATAACTCCTAATTTTGTTAGATATTTGTTACTTCCTCCGTCCCACATAAAGTGATCACATTCTTTTTTTGGACCGTCCCATAAAAATTGAGTACTTTCAAATTAAGAAAGATTTTCTAGGCATTTTTACATATTTACCCTTCTATACTTTTTTATTTTATTTCTCTCCCCACTTTTAACTCTCTACCAACTCATTTTCTCTCTCCGGACCCACTTGTTTACATTTTTTTATTCTAATTCTCTTTCCCGACCATTTTTTTTTCCTCCTCTCTCTAAAGGTTGAATGGGATATGTGGGACGGAGTGAGTATATTAGATAAGCAAATAAGTAATTTCACTCCCCACCCAAAATCCAACAGGGAAAGCGAGTCAACTCTGGCTCGCTCCTTCAACAACCATCTCCTTCCCGCCAAGTTTGAACTTTGGACCAACCAACCTTTAATCTCCTTTTAACCCTCATATTTTTACTCTATTCTTACCAAAGTCGCTTAACACGACAATGCCAATAACCGTCAAACCCACCAAAATCAACACAATACCACCACAGAAAATTTATCATATAGTTTTGGAATTAATCTGGACAGACTGAATTGATGGAAGAGATGGGGTCAAGGCATCTCATCTATCATAACCATTGCCACCAAATTTACCACAACACATCCATTAACACCATCGTACCATCACCTTGTGGCAAAATTATCACCAACACTAAGAACCACATTTTTTTCGTCTCGTCTCGCCTGTGATTCATCTACAATTCTACATTAGGATCAAAATATATCGCCATAAAAGATTGATTGCAACAACATTCTCATAGATGAAAGAGTAAACAAAAAATTTATCGTCAAAATTTTTTGTTTGTCACTTTGTTTTCTCTCCAAGCAATTTCTGTCACCATCTATGATCAAGCATTAAATCTCACAAATTACTTCATTCTACATACAATATTCAACTCAAATTAAGCAAAGCAAAGAGGACAAGATGAATAATTGGAAAAAATGGAGCCCCTATATGGAGAGCAGTCGTAATTGTGTTAAGCGAATATGCTAGAAGCACTGGTTGAATTAGAATTAGCACTAATGATGTAGTTAAGAAGAGAATTGGCGACGGTTTTAGAATGGCCACAAAAAACATGGGGATTTTAATAGCAAGTGCCATTAAGGGCAAAGAGTAGAGGCAAGAATAAAGGGATCTCGGAAAAGGAATACTGAAGGAGGGGTGGAAAGGAGATAAAAAGGTGATCAATTTTGTTTACCTGATTTACCTTTTTGGCTGTTTGGTATAACTTTTGCTAAGTTATTAATTGCTCAAAGTGCTTAACCTCTTAGGCCGTGTATGCCAATATCGATAAAAGGGTGGTACTAGATATACATTATTTGAGTAGTCCATATCCAATGTTTGGCACACAATAAGAGTGGGATAAAATATGGATGATAGGATATATCCCACTCGAGCGGGATTATTCCATCTGGTGGAGGGGTTGTATAAAGATAATCCTAAGATATGGTATGCATATATATTGAACGAAAAAAGCCACCCAGGATACCCTCCCCCCCCCCCCCCGGCGCGCGCCCAGTAACCCTCCACAACCCACACCGCCACCAACACTTCTTGACAACCCACCACCACCTTCACTATCCACCACCACCACTGTCTGCCACGCTTCCCAACCCACCACCACCATTATCCACCACACCTCTCAGCCCCAACCACCACCACCGCCGCCATCGTCCCTCAGGACTCCAAAGCTCACTATAAATTCCACCGCACACCACCCTCACAACTAACACACTTCCACAACAACCCAACTTTGTGGCCACCATGTTTCCAGTCTTCATCACCTCTCTCCTGCAAAACCCATGACCACCACTTTGTTCCTCCGTCAAAATCGACATTGTCTTTTTCTTCACACTTAAACTCTCCCGTCGATTAAAGATCGTCCTCCACCATTGTCGAACAAGCATCCACCATCATCTTTTCCATCTTTAGTTGAGCTGATACTAACTGGTGTTAATTAAAATTTCCATTATTGTAAATTTGTAAATCGGTTCAAATTAACTTCTACGTTTTGGTGTATAATGGCTTCTAGCTTAAATCAATTTCTTTTTGTACATTAATTTCAGAAGAAAATAGATATTCACCAAACTCTGAGTTCTTATCTTGGCTTGTACCAAACATCGGATTGAATTATTTTTAGTCTGCCCTTATCCATCGGACACTATATCTTGACTTATCCCACCTTATCCTATTTGATGTTGTTGTCTATCCCACCAACCAAAACAGCCTTAGAGAATGGGCCAACAAACAAATTAAGGTACACGACTACAAGTGCACAAAATAAACAGGTGCATATACCACTAGCATAAAGGGGATTCCACATAGAGAGACAAGTCAAGGTGCAGTGCACCACCAAAGTGTAAAAATAAAGGGAGTGCTTATTGCACTAACATATATGGAGGGGGATCAATGAAATGAGAAGGAATGGACATAGGAAGCACTGACACCTCATATAGGTAGGTATGGTGTCCGAAACCTACCGATACCTCGACACCTGACCGACACCTCTCAGCTATCTAAACTTATTTAGTTATTTTTTAATTGTTGGACACTATGCCGAACATCTCTTGAAGAAGTGTTGGACACTTCTTGAAGAAGTGTTGGACACTTCTTGAAGAAGTGTCCACATGTATGGAGCCAAAACACACTATTTCAAACTTATTTCAGATTTTAATGTGTAACAATTGACAAGTCTGGAACTTTTTTAGAAATGAACTTTAAGGAAAAACCCTAATCAGATCGACCCAACAAAAGATACCCTTCTTCTTTCTCTCTCATCTCCTTTTTCATTCTTTTTGTTACCCAAAGTATCCAAGCTTACCAATCCAAATGAAGATAGGTCAACATCTCCAACCTTATTTACAGATCCATCTGGCTATATAAGACTTATCTTCATGCCTTTGGTCCCCTGTCTTTTTTCCTTCTCTCTTGTTACTGTTAAGACTCTTATCTTGGTACCGGGTATTGTTGAGACATTCAATTGCTTTCTTTTTACCAATCTTCTTTCTTACTACCGCTAAGACTATTTCATGTTACTTACTTTCTTTCTCATCCGTTTTTAATGAAATTCAGTTGCTCCATTTGATGTGTGTGTGTAAAACAGAAGTATATTAAAAAATTCAGCGGTATCATGTGGTGTCCAAAATCTTGATTTTTGAAAATTGTAGTGTCCAGTGTTCTACTGCTGTCGGGGTTGGATGCGGTGTTCGTGTCCGTGCAACCTAAGAATGGACCCAAGGCCTTACTAAACCAAACCTCTCAACCATATTAATTTACCGATCTTTCTATAAGCTTAAGCTATTAAAAAATGAGTTCAACAATGTATATCATGCTTAACGGCCTTACTTGCGCAAAGTGGGGGTAGTAGCAGGGATGAGAGAGCTTCAATAGAACAATGCAAGGTTGGAGTAGCTTCAATAAATAAGCATATAAACTCTATCAACATTTACAAGTCATTAGCTTTGTATAGACAATTTGAATTTTTTTTCTTCCCCTCAGAAATACCGATAGTGATGGTTACTTTTTATTTTTTTTTACTCATCACATCAAGTGGCTACCAACGACTTGCTACTTGCATGAAAAATAATAAAGGTAAAAAAAGTTCAGT
The DNA here is from genome assembly GCA_033070095.1 of Escallonia herrerae. Lineage (NCBI taxonomy): Eukaryota > Viridiplantae > Streptophyta > Magnoliopsida > Escalloniales > Escalloniaceae > Escallonia > Escallonia herrerae. The sequence continues at coordinate 77,123 of JAVXUP010001159.1, read as the reverse complement.
TGGTGCTCATTCTCGAGATGTTACTAAGCGTCAAATCTCCAACCAAAAAGGGTTGGACATGGGGATAAAAGTTAAAACCCGGGCCAAATTTGAGAGACACAAAAAGAGAAGCAAAACCAACCGTAACTCAATTCCATGTACAAGAATGGTAATTGAATAGCTTTGTTCAGTTCTTCGCATCCTGTCCGAAACATGGGATCGAGTTTCGATCTTAGCTTAAGAGTTAGGCCGCAATCTCGTAGAGCTCTTAGGGAGAATTGGGAAGCGGAAAACATTCGTTTAAGGCGGCCACATTACTGGTCCCCCCGCGTAATTTAAGTTGGCATTGCAGTAAGAAAGTTTCTTAGAGAAGTACTTTGCCATGTAGATTTTCCGGCAACTAAGTTAACAAGTAAAACACCCCCCCACCCCCCCCCCCCCACCCACCTCTCAAGCTCAGATTGCGGCCCAAACCCCCCCCCCCCCCCCCCCCCCCGCTTCAGTATCGTTTATGTACCAAGCAAAAGTTTTAAGAAAAAAGGGGTCTTATCGAATATTAAATTCTTTTGTATCGAAGAAAAGAGTTTTCATGCTTATGTTTGGCTCTAGTAATCCTAAGAATCAATAATGTAATCTAGGACTAATCTTAAGTCAGTTTGTATATTGACTACATAGGTTCCATGTTTATGCTTAGCTCTCGTAATCTTAAGAATCAATTATCTAATCTAAGGAGTAATCTCAGGAGCGATTTGTACTTGTACTAGAAATTTCTTCACAATGTAATGGAAAATAGTAGTCAGTTTTCACATTGGCTGGACCATCTATTGTCAAAGGACAATAAAACGCAGCAACCTGCGTGGAGGCTTTGGGGGACTTTTAAGAAACTGGAATGGAGAATGGATGGAAGGCTACTACGGTTTTCTCCATACTTCAGATGCTCTTGAGGCAGAGCTACATGGAATTGTAAAAGGTCTGCAGTTGATCAAGAAGCGAGGTCTTACCAATACCATCATTGAGACAGATTCCAAAACTGCCATGGATTTGATTAGCAGCCAAGACAATTTTTTGCACCCTTTGAGCAATCTTGTTAGGGATGTTAAAGCCCTAATTAGAGTTACTAAGTCTAATGTTGTTCATGTGTTTAGGAAAGGCAATTTTTGTGCCGATAAACTTGCTAATTGTGGAGAACAGCAGAGGGAGTCTTTTGTGTATCTCATGCAACCACCGGAGGTGGTCCTCCCTCTCCTAGCTAACGATGTAGCTCAAGTTGCCCACTTTAGGGGCTGATTTGGTTAATGTACCATTTCTGTTTTACCAAAAAAAATAAATAAATAAAACGCAGCAACATAAAAGGTTTACAGCCTAACTAGCTAAAATCCCGTGCATGAGTTAACTCTATGAAGCGAAAGAAAAGAGTTCACGGGGTGAATGGTTAGTTTCATAGGTTGAAAGTTACTTTCTGTCCACTCATGATTTGACACCTGTTTTATTGTATTTTAGAATTTTAAAAACTCTAAAAGGTAGGATTAAAGATTTGGAAGGTATAGAAGGCATATAGTATAAATTCCACGAGCATGGCATCCAACAGAAACAAGAACACAATGTTTGCCCGTACTCTCTCTCTCTCTCTCTCTCTCTCTCTCTCCTTTTTTTCTTTTTTCCTCTTGGGGGTGTTGGTTGTTTGGGGGTGGGGGTGTTGTTGTTGAAGAGGAGGAGGGGGGGGGGGGGGGGGGGGTTGTATTGTCGTGGGGTATGTCGGAAACGGGGATGTCTAGTTCTGTAATCTCTGTATAGAAATCTTAAATGCTACGTTGAGTTTTCAAGTTCCGTTATTAGGATCAGCAGGGACACCAGTATCAAACGACCTAACAACACATCTTAAGAACATGAAGGTAGTAGATTTAATTCTATCACATATTAGCAAAGCGTTCATTTTATGCTACGCACACATTACATATATACTGATACACAATAGTTACATACCAGGATTTTCTCACATAATTTCTCGGGCATTTTCATAGCTATTTCGAGCCATTAAGCTTTGACAAAAGATACAAGCAGCCTGAAGAAAGCAGCACAGAAGCTGAGAAGCAAAGCAAATCTGTAGGCGAGTTTATGATTGCCTTCTTACTCTTGTCAAACAACCCAATCAGCAGCAGCATCACTATTACGTGGCCCAGTTTGGTTTTCAGTTCGTTAACAGATTTAATTGCTAACCATCTTGGCCGTTCCTGAAACGGAAGAAATTTCATAAAACAGAGAAACAAAAGAAATTTCATAAAACAAGGACAGAGAGAACCAGAAAACGACATAATTTAGTTGCAAAGTTCTGCAAAAAAAGATATTCAGGTTATCAAATCTATTATCATTACAGCTGTAGAAAACTTGGAAAATAATATATGGATCAATGAATAATGTAAAAGGTTTCCCGTAATTGTGAAGTTTGGAGTCATCAAAACATAAGGGCATGATTTAAGATGGGCAGTCCTATTTAGCAGCCCATCTTTTGCTAATACCAGTCTTAGTAAGGTTATGCTTTAATGGGGTTAAAAGAAAGTTATAGCAGAAATGTCATTAGCATAATATTACTGAATTGCACATAGGGGCGCCTTTGAAAGAAATTATCATGCTATACTTTAGAAAGGCAAGATGAATCCATTAACAAATGCTACGACAATGGAAAAACAAAACAAAACAAAACAAAAGGTAAAATGCTAAAATTGGTCAATCTTCACAAGATTTCAATTTACTCTTTTCAAAAAGGTCTCATCATCAAGGTTACATAAATTTTGGCCAGACCCACCAGAAAGCAAACGTTTTTGGAGAGGATGATGTTAAGTGCTCTCTACTTACCTTTAGAGTGAATAAGCCAAAAAGATTTGATCTGTACGGAATTCTATCCTGTGACAGAGACTTTGCAATGTCAAGATTGCTGATGAAGAGCTCATAGAGACCCATGCCAAACACCAGCATGACTGTTCCTAAAAGATATACATCTGACAAGAAGCAAACACTGGCAACTTCAGCAATTATTTATAGGGAGCTTTTAAATAGCAGACCACAAACTGAACAGCAGTGAATAATCAGATTTCTCAAGATGCAAGCAAAACGCCAAAAAAATAGTTTCTACTTTAATATTATTTTACAAAATGAAAAAGAAAAGAAACATCCTTCAAGAGATATAGCTGTATATTGACCAAAACATTGCAACCAATAGATCAACTTTTTCTTTCTTCCTCACGTTTGGAGCGGCTACCTAAGATCAGAACTCCAGAGAATGCATTGTTATAGTTCAACCAATGCAATGATGTCCAGAAAATCAACCATAACTAAATAGTGAAACTTTAAGATGTCAAGAAAAACTGACTAGCCAATAACAGCTTGGCTGTCTTAAGACCAAGCAACATAGACAATACGAGCAGGTATAAGCTTCTCATTTAGGATGTTTATAACATCACTAAACTTACAGTGACATTGAAGCCATTTATGAGAAAGATACGTATCAACTTCATACTCTTCAGTCCTTTCTCTATTCACAATTAGTAACTAAGTTCCTCTCTAGATCTTCTGTTTAGACTTAAAGGTAGTTGTTCCAATAAGTTCTCAATGTGGCACAATCAATTTCAGCTTGAAAGGAAGTTATGTAGCACGGAATGTGCAAGATGGCAAAAGGCACCTGACGCGGGATTCTACGGAAAATTAGGATTCTGACAAGCTGCAATACATCGAGTTTAAATATTACCTAAGATATCACATATGCGTCTTTTGGCAACATTGCTGCTACACAGTTACGACGCCATGTTTGTAACGAACCGGGTGCACGACCCCATCACAAGGCAATGCCTACGTAAGAGGGCTAGCTTATAGGTACTAACACTAGCAGCGCCATAAGGCCGATTGACATCTCTTTTGACATCAAAAGGGATACCACAATCTCCCTTCTTAAGGATGCTAAGGCTCAGTAGAAACATAGCCGAGGAACTTCCTCTCTACGAAATATGGGCTGCAGCTCCCTCAACCCCCCAGAACAACCCGGCTGGACAATCCAGCCGGAGCTTTCGCGAGTTGGTGTTAATACCATCTAAAACAACACAATCTATTGCCCCACCAAGGGACAATGAGTCCCTCAAAAGGGCTGGCCAAGTAGTACTAACAAGTTCATTAGCAAGGTCGTATATGGCCAATCACAACTCCTGCCACATCCATTTGAGATATCACAGCAGAAAATCTAGAAACATGAAAACATGGTTCAAAGATGCGGTGTATGGATCCATCATCCTCTCACATGCTAAGTGGGGCTCTACCATAGGAGTCGTGTCGCCTAGGTTTTAAGTTGGACAAATATAGTGACCCACTGTGGATTGTTTTCTTTTCTTTTTTCTTTCTTTCTTTTTTTTTTTTAATTTTTTTTCCACATGGGAGATGTTGTGATTGTCCTGCCAACGAACTCATAAGCACCTATTTGGCTTTTGAGGGAGACATGGCTTATCCAGGCCAACTCTTGGAAGCTTGGGCAGGATCATACGTTCAGGTTGCCTGTGGGATCAGATGTGGCCCACGTTGTGGGGCAAAAGGATGTTCCAGGCCACATGTACCTAAGCCTCAATGAGGATGCTAAGGCATAAAGAGGGGAGTGTCCGACTCGGATGAGGGGAAATATGTGTCTGGCCTTAAAAGATCCTACCCATGAACTCGTACGTATCCACTTGGCTAGCCCTTTCGAGGGAGTAATTACCCTATGGTGGGCCGTGGGTTGTTACAATGTGGCGCAGATAAGACATAGACATACAAGAAAGAGGAACATGTTAAAATAAAAAGGTCACATCTTCCTCATTAACTAAGAGCCTATGAAAACTATACAGCAAGCAACTATAGAAGGGCAAAAGGATACGACTCTACCACTAATACCATAAGGAAAAAACACCTTGTACTTTTCCCAATTGGCAATAGCCAATGTCATAAATATGTATATGATTGTACTATTTCGAACTTCTCTTCTCTAAATCTTACAGTTTAAGATCTCTCATTGTTAGCAAGAATCTCTTTAGCGTGGATGTGATGATCCTAACTCTCGTACCAACTAAATATAGGTGGCTGTTTAATCAGGTAATCTATGGGGCTTGAGTCAAAACATGTATTGTAAGAATAGATTATTCAGTTGTGGGGTAAGTTACTCATGGACGGTTACCATTTCGATCATTCTAAGAGAAGTAACGTAGCAAGTGAATACTATTTCTGTTGCAAACGCGTCCGTGTGCATGGCTGCTAGTATGTATGTAGGTAATTTGAGTGTATAAGGTGAACAATTTGTTCACCCTTACTCGTGCAAAGGGTGCATTAGACAGAAATTTTGGTTTATAGCAACAAAAGGGGGTGCAGAAACAGCTAAAAAGGGTTGGAAAAAAATAGCCGTTACATATGTAGTCAAAAATATGTAGAACTTGTATGCATGTAGTATAGCAAGTACTGAATACCAAAGAATGCGGTAGCTCAGGAACTATCCAGGATCGTCCCTGAAGTGCGGGCTTTCCTATTGTTGGACAGGAAAAAACAGGGATGTTATGGAGCTATACTGCCATAAGAGGAAATACCAAATGCTCCCAGGAAACAGTAATTTGGACACCATCTAGCAGATCATACTTCTTCCTCGAGAAGTATAACTTTATGTCACTTTTTAAACACAACAAAAAAGAATGCTCAATTTTCAATGTTTAACTAGAGAACAAGAGGCAGAACTAGAGCAGAATATAGAGGATGGCCCTTAAACCCACCAATTGCCTCAACCAGCAATAAGATGACCTTCCCACGGTCCACAAGGTATTGTTGGTAAGATGCAAAGATATATGTGCAACCCTGCACGCCAAGCAAACAGTCTGATTAAAATTTATGCAAAGCCATAAACGTTACACAACTTTCCTCTATCCGTTTAGGAAGTCTAACACGTATAATGCCGGTGCAAATAGAATAAGCCCTTGGTTCATCCAGCCATGCAATACCCTTGCTAAGTCCCACGAAGGCCCCAAGAGACGCAGAAAACCCAGCAGGGATGGAAAAGGCCCAACACCCAATAGCCAGGCAGACTAGGCGATGCCCATCGAGAACCTGTTACCCGTCTTGCAACGACCCGGGGGTTATGTTCCTTAGGAACTGACAAAGAGAGACCCCCAGTGCCGGAGCATGTAGACCAATCCCACATAGGCCATAACACAGGCTGGAGATCATGTCCTTGAGGGAGTTGCCTACCCCGCAAAGAGGAAACCCATGAAGACGAGGGGTCCTTGTGTCGGAATGCTACGAGTGAAACCTCCTCGGTGTTGCATACTCCAGAGAGCAGGTCCCAAGGCCAAGGCCAAAGTCGCATGGTGTAGTGAAGAAGGAGAACGGCTGATGAGCTCCGCGAAAAGATGTGATGTCAGGGGCACTGCACATCGAGATAGCAAAGAGGGCGTGAATTTGGTGGCGGGTACGGTACCAACCACGGTGTCGAAACCACCAAGCGCGTAGGTCAGCTGGTTGTCCTAACTTAACCAGAGGTCGCAGTTTCGAGCCATGAGAATGCAACTGCGTTAAAAACTTGGTAGGGAGAGCTTTACCGCCCCCCCCCCCCCCCCCCCCCCGCCCATGTGGTCCTACCCTGCTCGGAGGTGTGAAAACCTAATCACACTTTTTGTAACCAAAAAAAAAAACATGATGCCGAAGGCGATTTATGAGGAGCATGGAGTGTCCAAGTACCCAAAATTTTCTAAGTGTCCAAACATGCCCAAGGCCAAGGATCGCGTATGGAAGCGGCATCTGAGCACACAAAGAAGGACAGCGAAGCCATTGCACGAACAGGGGATTGAGAGCAAAACGAGCAAGAGGCAATTCCCCCTTCAGTGGCATCAGGTGTTCGGTAAGTAGGGCATCAGGTGTTCGGTAAGTAGGGGGCTTCGCTTCAGCAGCTAGGGTGTTTGCTCAGCCCTTTGGACCCCACGCCAACCCCATCCCCACAGCATAGGGGATTTAGCAGCTAGAGGGTTGGGCTGGGCCTTCAGAAAAACCCCTTTGCTGGCATAGTGTACCCGTGGCTAGAGGGTTCGGCCAGGCCTTTGGGGGCAACCCCCCTTCTGCGGCAGCGTAGGGGGGTCAGTTGCATAGCCAAAATGGGTTAGCAACACCCTTCTCATTTTTTGCCCTAATTCAACTTGTCAAACCATAATTATTAGTTTGGTAATTTCTGTATGCAAAAAAGTCAAACGGGACGAAATGACCTGGAAGTATAAATCAGCCTCAGCAATTAAGAAATGAGTAACATGTTGATGAAACACAGACGCACAACATCAGAGACTGCCAGGTTAACAACTACAAACAAAAAATACCTTGATGAAACACAGAAAAGACCCAACTAAAGATCCCCAAACTGCAAGGATAGTGAAGAACCGGCAGCCATAGATAACCTAAAAAAGAGTACAAAAACCCACAACTGATGTTAACATCATCATATCTAACACTTCAAAATTGTAAAAGTTTTTTTTTCCTTCTTCTCTATTTTTTACCTTCTCTATATTGCCCTCTAAACTCTGTAACTTCCCCGGCGACTGATGGAACTCGCCGGAGGCGATCGCCGGCGATGAAGAGTGAGCTGGCAAAGGGGTATTGTGCGTGGAAGGCGTGCTGACAGATGCTGCCGGGAATCTGACATCATACTGCTGGCAGTGAGGTACCCACCTCACATTTGGGGCAAATTTCGAGGTTCGTGTGAAGAGAGGTGAGGTGGGTTGTGTGGTAAGTGCTCTAGTGGGTTTCATTGTGCCGGAAAATATGAAATTATGGCATGGAAGTAAAGTATCCGGTGCTGGCCGCCGCTGACTGGTAGTAGTTGCAGTCTGCGAAGTTTAAACTACTTTGGATCAATCACTATTACTGCGTTATTGGAAGATTTTTCTGGGAGCAAACAGCGGCCACACAAATGTGCCAACTCAAAGTAGTGAAGTATTGCCAAGAATCTGAGGAACGCCAAGTGTAAGAACACTCGTAGATGGCACGTGTAATTGAACAATTGAAGACATCAAAGCAACCCCCACGAGACATGAAAGTGCAAATTGGTTCCCTATTTTGCATTTTTTTCCAAGCATGTATTTGAAATATTTTAACAAAATAAGGTTCCTTCGAGTAGCAAAAAATTTTTGAAAAACATTAGCGTTAGTAAAAATCATTTATATGTTGCAATTCTACTTTAAAAGATTTTACTTATTACGTACTCATACTTCTTAGGGCACTTGTTCTGTGTAATATTGATCGATTCTTTTAAAAAATCTCAAGAAATTTATACATGAGAGCATACCGACATCTTAGTTACTTGTGCATAAGTGTTAAACTTGCACGCTTCGAGAGAGAAATAAAAGTGTTGGACACATGAGTTATACTTTCCAAGTTTGATAAGGGACTATTGCACCATTTTTATACTTTAAAAAAATTATCTTTTAAGTTAAAAAAATTATCTTTTATTGATTATTTTTAAAAAAAATCTTAAGGAGCTTATATATGAGAACTTATTGGCATCTTAGTTACTTGTGCTTCTAGAGAGAGAAAGAAAAGTGTTGGACATATGAATTATACTTTTTCAAGTTTGATAAGGGACTATGGCACTATTTTTATACTTTTAAAAAAATATCTCTTAGGTTAGTGGTGGGTTTCATTATTTAATTACTCTATCCCCTGTTATTTTCAGCATCCGTTTTCAAGGATCTTTTCTTTTAATTACTATATTTATTTTACAGAAATACGTTTTATAATTAACATTTTGTAACCTATTTCTAACGGTTTTATTTGCATTTAACTTTAGCCTCCTAGCTCACCTATAAAAAGAGGTTTTTCTTACCATTCTCAAGGATTTTTTAAAAAAGTTAAAATAAGCTTTATATCTTAAACTTTTGATGATTTCTAAACTTCGAATTTTGGGCATATTTAGGATATCGAGTAAAGTTTCTGCTTCACTCATTTGTGCAGAATTACGAATGAAGCAATAGTTTCAGCTGGACTTTATATCCTAGAACCGACGCATCAAAACTCTGCTGCACCGAGTGATTATTCATATTACACAAATCGTCTTAAGAGAGTAACCTAATTCGCGTCTCGTCCTTAATGATTACTACTTTGTGGTGTTTGTGTTGATTGCATTTGTATATATTTTTATTATTTTCAACAGATGGTTAGTTCCACTAAATGTCTATGGCTTTTATTAGAATCGAAGACCTGCAATTTTTAAGGTGATTTTCAATAGCAACACCAAACTTATAGTAGATATTGTCGACGTAATTGTGGATATTGTCGACGTAACTACAATGCCAACCTATGTTGTCGAAGTAATGTTGATAGATACTATGCAACTAACAAGAAGCTTCGAATAGTGTGAGGTGATTTTTGCTCTAAGAAATTATAGTCAACTAGCACACACATGCCAGCTCATTCTCTTATGTCAGGTGATACTATATGGGGTGATAGTGTAGCCTAGAAGATGTTCGATTAAAACCTCCAAGGTCTTGTAGGCCGATAGGACCATTTTCTCTGCTTTGTTAATGAACCGTCTTTTCACCGTTGAAAAACAAAAAAAAGGAAGGGTCAAAGTTTAACAAATGGCATGGCAAAGGAAGAAATGTTTAGAAATATAACAAACTACTGCTTTCAAGCACTTAAAAAGTATGCATCCGAGTTATTAAAGAGGGGTGTTGGTTCTTCAATGCTAAGATGAAAAAGGAACTTTGTCGTTAGATTTACTTTAATAATCTTTGAGAATCCAGGTTCAAAAACAGAAGTCGTGCTATATTTAATAACTAGAAAATGTTTTGGGTTAAATACAAAATTGTAACATGTGATTCATACACCTTTGTAGGTCGCTCCATGTATATGTAACTTTTGCAATAATGTTCCCTGACTTTCACAAAAACATTGCAAACGAGTCAAAAATTGGATGTTCGTTTAAAATTAGGCGTTAAGTCTGCATATATTGTGCACGTGCCATTTTGACATGGGTATATCTATCAATTCTCACCCCCATCTCTCTCTCTCTCTCTCTCTGTGTGTTTAGTTCTTCTGCTTCTTCACACCCATTACAACAAAAGTTCCTCCGCTTCTTCTCCTTCTTCCTCTATTTTCCACTTCTATCTCAAAGCTAAAGGAAAGATATTTAGGTCCAGCTAGGAAACAGATTTAGAAAGAGAAATAAAGAAAGGAAGAAAAGGGAAGATGTCTTCAAATGTCCTCCAACCAAACCCACCACACACACATACACACACAAAGTCATGTTGCTAGATGTCTTCGAATGTCCTCTTTCTTTCTCTCTCCAAATCTCTAAATATAAAGATTTGACCAGCAAAGCACAATACACATAAACATAAGTTGGTGGTGTATTTCTTGCTTCTAACGCTTTACCCTAGAAATATAACAACAGTTTCCAGCTTTTTGCTCTTAGAAACCTCAAAATCTTTATCAATTACAATAAGATTCCTTGAATTTGGAGATAACCCAATTGAATTTAGATTGAATTTGACAAAACAAACTGTCTTGGGGGCTTAGTGTTGCCATTCAACAGCAAGAAGAATTATGTTGGAAGACAGATCAATTGGATATACAAAGAAATTTAAGATAAATCCTAGGAACAACAAGTTGAAAACATAAAGGGGCGAGGCTAAAAACAGGATTAGAAATTAAAAGGTACGTCCGATCGAATGGATTTCGTTGGGATCAAGATTTGCCAAGAAATCAATCTGAATTACACGGCCATGAGAAAAGAGAGGCGAACCTATTAAGAGAGACAGAGAGGGTATATAACTTACATTTGTTGTTTTTTACGGACCAAAATCACATTACTGAGGAGGGCGAAGAGAGAAAGAGACGAAGAAAAGCAGCCAAAGTTTGACTAGTCCCAACTCCCAAGGGTTTGTTGCAGTTTTCTTGGTTGTTGGAGTGAGATAGCCTAATTCAGAGTAAGAAAGACAGATTTGAGAAGCCCGCAAAAAGGGGGGCAGGGTGCTGTGACTCCGTCATTTTCTACAAATGGGTTCTTCTCTACAATTTACACCCACATGCTTGCTTGATTGTTTGATATCCAAGCTATCCTTGAATTTCAACTATTGGGTACAACAATTTCTAAACCATAACCTTGTACATTTTCTCACTCTTCTTTCTCTCTCTATGTCCTTAGCATGTTTCTACCATAGAGAGAGAGAGAAGCAGAGGAAATTAAACATAGATAGAGAAAAAGGAGATAGGGGTAGGAATTGAAAAATATGCCCATGCCAAATTGGCATGTACACAGCATATGCGGACTTGATGCCCGAATTTAAAGGGACGTCCAATTTTGGACTCGTTTGTAATGCTTTTACAAAGGCCAGAGTAAATTATTGCAAGTTGTAAATATGGGTAGTGACCTGTAAAAACGTGTAAACCTTAAGGGATAGTTTTGTATTTAATCTAAACTTTTTTTGTAAACAAAAAACAAAGGGAAAAAAAATCTTACCTAAGAACTCTAATATGCTAAGCAAGGTCGAGTAGGGTAGTTTTGTAACACTTTATCCTCGATGACAACAAGTGTTTGCCACTTATGCAAAATATGGGATCGCGCTTGGCGTTTTCACCACCCAACAGCTAATGTCTACACCCATATCCAGTTGCAATTTTGTTTTTGCTTAAGAGTTAGTTCTCATAGCAACATCCTTGGACTCGCCATAAATTACCCATCGTTGGTAAATTTTTTAGTTATTATTTTACACTTTGACTCCCTGGGTACGAAGAGATATCCACAAAGTAATTATAAGCTTCATTTTTTTTTGGGTTCGATCTGTAAACTTTACACGTTGACCCTTATTTGTTACAAATTATAACTAGAACCAAGAGTGTTCAACTCTTCAAAGTCATTTAAGTGAAGAGCGAAGTAACTTTATTTTCCTCAAGCCATCTTGAACATACTTTACTAGCTGCCCAACCACTAGCTTTGCCTAGGGTTTTTTACTATTATGGATCGAGGAGGACAACTGTTGTTGTGGAATGAATTTGATTTTGGACGGACAAGATTCATGGAAAATTTAGGCAAGGCATTTGCAATACAAATCCTGGTTGGATGGGATCAGTTAATAGTCTGTTGCTCAAGCATAATGAGTATGGATAAGTAAGAGCTACTTTTCTGCATGTGTGTGTTTGTATGTAACTGATTCATCCGGTATTTGACCTAGGTTAGTTAGGGTTAGCGTGGTTGAGTTTGGGAGTCCTCTCCTAGCGGGACTCCGAGTCTTGATCATAATCCTGGCGCCTTTTATTAGAGCCTCTAATCTTGATAGGGTAGCTCAAACCTCTTTTCTTCATTCAATGAGAAATTTCAGGGAGATCCGAACTAAAACTGTCGGGTGACTTACGTCCATGTCAACTTGGTGACCGAGTATGGGTTAGGTCTCCTAACAACCAAACTAACACATGTCAATAATTGGATGAACGTCTAATTTTTGCTTATAAAAATATTTTTGTATGTAAGATGTAAATCTGAAGGGTTAATTATACCAATGTTCTTGAGGATAAATTATAGGCATGTCTATTAGTTTTGACAAATAACAGTAATTTTATTGACCAAACGGAATCTTGATATACCTAACGTTTTTAACAAAATGACTATGTTGCCAATGACTTAAGAAGGTAATTTTTCAAATGTCACCCATTTACCTCTCCTCTTCCTTTTCAAGAACTCTCCACTGCACCGCCATTGGCACGGTACCGATGCCGCCATTCCTTTTCCCTTTCCCTATTTGAAGGCAGCACCCACCATGGCCCAGAAACCCAAACGTCTACCAAAACCAATACACCACCATTGTCGTAGCTAACTTTAAGATTCCTTCAAGCTTTCCCTCTACCATATCTAACATCAATGCCGATGAAGCATCACCCCACCACAATGTAGTTGTCTATGGCGGTTGAAATTGCACATGAAAAAATATAGATTCAGGAAAAATCGACAACCATCCAAACAAAAACCTATCGTGAAGGCTCGTTTGCTGCCACTGCCACGTCTACATGACAACCTTACCGCCCTGTGGACCCCCACCCCAAATTCCATCTCTTCATTCATACAGCTCGACCACCACCACCACCATCCCTTCACAATTGTTCAGCTTCAATACTCCACACACACGCCAGCACGAGCACGCACACACAAACACTTACACGCGCATATACACATAAATAATCATGCCTCCATCACCTCATCACGGATACGTTAACAAATCCTTCACCCAACCCCCCTCATCACTCTATGACTTGTGGCGATAGCTCTGTGGATTGTTGTGCGTCACCGCGTTCTATAGCGATGTTGGCTCGTGAAGCAATAGTGTATACAACATAACAACACCCCCTTCCCCCTATCTCATGCACCACATCAACAGCAACCACCGCTGTTTGCAGATGATTGGTGGTGTTAGGGTGATGTGAAGGTGGTGCCATGGTTGTGCCCTACTGGTGGTGCCTTGGTGGATTCAAAGCAGCAGTGTCTGTCGCTGCAGCTGGAGGCTATTCAAAGGTAATTGGAAATATGGATATGGATAGAATTAGCAACTTTGGGAAAAATGAAAAGAGAAATGTGAAGACTGAGGCCCTGTTTGACAGGGCTTTTTTCCAGTTTTGGAAACTGGAAAAAAATAAACGCATTTGGTAACCATTTTTTCCTCTTCAGTTTAAAAAATCAGTTTTTAAATTAAGGTTGTTTTTAAAAACTCCAAAAATGAGTTTTTTTTTTCAGTTTTGGTTTTTTTTTTTAGACCACCACCCTCCCACTACCGACAGCCACCTCAAGCGACCACCACCATCGGCGACTGTCGGCGACCACCTTCGGGGACTGCCTTTGGCCACCACCACTGTCAGCCACCGCCACCGCAAACCACCATAAGAAAAAACTAAAAAAAAAATGAATTATCAAACACTCATTTATTTTTGTAAAAAAATAAAAATAAATAAGCAGCTCTTTAGTTTTTTTTTTTTTTGGAAACTGAAAAAAAAAGTGTTGTCAAACAGAACTTGAGAGAGTGGAACAAAGATTTGAAATTGCATTGTATACACTATATATATAAAATGCAACATATACTACTTATACATCGTATAAGAGTATTATTGACATTTTTAAAATACTTATGGTCACATGAGAAAAAAATTACGCTTTCCTAGCGGATCAACGATGATAGACACAGTTGATATTTTTTAAAGTTGTTAATCATCATCTGTTACCTTTTAAAACTTAGTCTCCTTTCCTTTGATTTTACCCAAACTTCGTAACCTATGTGTAATTATCCCAAATCTGAATTGTGACTTTCAGATGCTTTTCACTACAAGAAAATGTATTTTTAGCGACGAAGTTTTATCGACAAAAGGCAATCCGTTGGTAAAACGACTTCAACCGACAGATAACACTGTTGGTAAAAGTCCGTCGTTAAAAACTTATTATCGACGAAGTAAAACGTCAGCAAAAGTTTTTGCCGACAGTGAATTAGCGGTAGTCTTTTAGCAGTGGAATTACCGTCGCTAAAACTTTTTACATAATTAGTTATTTTCACTGGTTTTATAAAATTGTTTTAGTGACGGAATTGCGCCGTTGCTAAAACTTCTGTCCATAAAATTTAAAGACAGCCTTTTAGCGACGGGTGTTCCCATCACTAAAAGTCCTCGATTAAAACACCGAGATCTGTTTCTTTCTCTTTCCCCGTTTCTCTCTCTCAAAATCACCCACCGCCATTCTGAGCTCCGGCATTTAACCTCCATAGTGACCCACCTCCAACGATCCCCCTCCACGGTGACCCCTCCACCGCCGCAAGTTAAAAGCCCTTCACTGCACTGCTGCCACGTGAAAAACCTGCCACCGTCGTCGCGCCACTAACACCACAGGCTATTGTGCCTTCTTCATTAGAAGGTAAGTTCCCAACACCCTAATTATTTTCTCTACCCTATAAATTTGTTTGATCATTTTCTGTTCATGCTTGATTTTGCATTGAATCTGTATAATTCTTTCAAATTTATCCGTTTAGTCTAATTTTTTTACTGGGATTTTGCTGGGTATCCGTTTAGTCTAATTATTTCCAAAAAAGTTAATGAACTTATCACTGTAAATCATAACCTACGATAATGAGACAATCTATGAAGAAATCAGCCGACTGTTCGTAGTAACCATCCCTATGATGAGACAATCTATAAATTGAAGTTATTGAACCCTAATTAAATCCTAAATTGAATGCCCTAATTGAATCGAATCATAAATTAAACAAATTGAACCCTAAATTGAATGTCCTAATCCAATCGAACCCTAAATTGAACTAATCGAACCCCCTAAATTGAATGCCCCAATTCAACTGAACCTTAAAAGTGAAGTATTAGAACCCCCTAACCGAACCCTAAATTGAAGTAATTGAACCCTAATTAAACCCTAAATTAAATGCCTTAATCGAATTGAACCCTAATTTAGACTAATTGAACCCTAAATTGAACGCCCTAATCCAGCCGAACCCTCAATTGAACTTATTCAACCCACTAGTTGAACCCTAAATTGAATGCCCCAATTCAACTGACCATAAAATTGAAGTAATTGACCCATAATTGAATCCTAAATTAAATTCCCTAATTGAATAGAATCCTAAATTGAACTATTGAACCCTAAATTGAATGTCGTAATCCAATCGAACCTTAAATTGAACTAATTGAACCCAAAATTGAATGCCCCAATTCAATCGAACCCTAAATTGAAATAATTGAACCCTAAATTAAACTAATTGAACCATAAATTAAATGCTCTAATCCAACCGAACCCTAAATTGAACTTATTGAACCCCCTAATTGAATGCTCCAATTCAACCGACCACTAAATTGACCAAATAGAACCCCTAATTGAACCCTAAATTGAAGTAATTGAATCCTAATTAAACCCTAAATTGAATGCCCTAATCGAATCAAAGCCTAAATTAAACTAATTAAATCCCTAATTGAACCCTAAATTGAATGCCCTAATCTAATCAAATCCTAAATTAAACTAATTGAACCCTAAATTGAATGCCTCAATCAACCGAACCCTAAATTGAACTAATAGAACCCTAAATTAAAGTAGTTGAACCCTAATTTAATTATCCATATCGAATCAAACCCCAAATTGAAATAATTCAAGCGCATCAGATATGTGCATTTTGAAAAAAAAAATTCTTATTTGAATATTGATCATTTGTTTGATAATTTTATGTTGTTAATTGTGCATTTGAGAATTATGATTATTGATCGATGATTTTAGGTTGTTAATTGATTAGCTGTGCATTTGAGGTAATTGAGATTATTAATTGATGATTTTAGGTTATTAATTGATGATTTTAGATTGTTAATTGTGCATTAAGCATTTGAGATATTGAGATTGTTGATGGAGGATGGGACCCAATTGGATTGAATATGTGATTTTTATTGCATTGAGCATTTGAGAATTGAGATTGTTGACGGATGATGGGACCCAATTGGATTGAATGTGTGATTTTTATTAATTTTATTGCATTGAGCATTTGAGAATTGAGCTTGTTGACAGAAGATGGAACCCAATTGGATTGAGATTCCCGTTAGGTAGCACAGACATGGACATAGCGTCCAATCGATGCCGACACCAAAACAACATATTTTAGCTTTTTACTTGTGGACACCTCTTCAATGGGTGTTCGACACGGTGTCCGGCAATTAAAAAATAAATCAATATCTTCGAACACCACTGAGAGGTGTCGGACATTGTTCGGATGTGTCGATGAGGTGTTGAGGTGTCGGCAGGTCACGGACACCCCGTTCGATAGACACCAACACTGAAAAATGTCACATTTTGGCTTTATACTTGTGGACACCTCTTCAAGGGATGTCCGACGCCTCTTCAAGGGATGACGGATACCGTGTCCAGCATTTAAAAAATAAATCAATGACTTCGGACGTGTCCGGAGGTATCCAACACGATTTCAGATATGTCCGAGACGTTTCTGGATATATCGATGAGGTGTCGAGGTGTCGGTAGGTCACAGATACTGCGTCCGATCGACACCGACACCGAAATGTCACATTTTGGCTTTATACTTGTGGACACCTTTTCAAGGGGTGTCCGGCACCTTTTCAAGGGGTGATGAACACGGCGTTCGGCATTTAAAAAAATAAATCAATGTCTTCGGACGTGTCTGGAGGTGTCAGACACCATACCGACACCCTATATGAGGTATTAGGAATTAAGATTGTTGACTATGCATTGAGAATTTAAGAATTGAGATTGTTGACGGAGGATATGACCCAATTAGATTGAGATATCTGTGAATTAGTTGAATGGTTGGTTGTTGAATTTAGGTTAATTAGGTTAATGCGACATTTTTAGTACCCCTTAGAATCTCATCGTGGCTCCAACACTAGATATAATTAGCTCTAATTAGTCTCGATTAACCCTAATTAGCTCTAACGAATATAATTAGTTTTAATTAATCATAAGAACCCAATAAAAATTAAATTAGCTGTAATTACCCCCAAATTAACCCTAATTAACACTAATTAGTCCAAATTAAACCCTAATTAGCCCTAATTACTCATATCTTGTAGACCCGTGATTAGATTAATTAAACCCTAAAACCTAACTAAACTCTGATTATGCACCTAATTAGTCGTAATTAAGCCTAATTAGTCCTAATTAGGACTTATCAACACTACTCTGCATAATTAAATTCTAATTAGCTCAAAATAACTCTAATTAGTCCTAATCAACCATAATTAGCCCTAATTAGTCCAAGGTAATCCTCATTAGTGTTAATTAGCCCTAACATAACCCAATTAAGCCTAATTAGCCCTAATCAGGACTAATCATCACGACCCAGCACAATAAAACCCTTGCTATTAGCTCAAAATAACCCTAATTACTCCTAATCAACCTTAATTAGCTATAATTAGCCCACGGTAATTCACATTAATGCTAATTAGCTAAGAGATGGTTCAATTACTCGTTGCTTGTAAACCCTGCAGTTTTTATATTCGTTGTTGTTTTGCGAAGTCCATTGGCAACGAGATAGTTCAACTCGTTGCCAACGAATTCTATTTAAAGTGGAATTGGTAACATATGCAACAATCTTTCTGCAGTTTTGATATTTCGGAAAGATTCTTGCATATATTATCAATTTTTGAAAGCATACATGCATAAAAATCCTTAGTTCCCATTCAAAGGTACTCATTACAAAGTAATGCTTTGTAATGTGCCTTTGCATGGCCAGTTTGGACAATTTGGAAAAGTTACGTGTTTATAAAATAGTATTTCAACTCATGCACTGTGTTCTATGCCGTGGATATTTGGTAGACGTTCTTACGTGTTTCTCCGGGTGTATACAGATCTGGTGTTCTAACATCCGTCGAACCTTGCAAGGCAAGGTTTGATGAATGTTAGAACACCTAATCAATGTCGTGTACTTGGAGAAATGCGGGGAGGTGCTGCCGAATTTTTCGCAGACATAGGACTAAGCATGAGTTCTTCACTGTTTATAAATATGTGCTTTTCTGAATGGGATAGGACCACTACCTATTAGAGAATGGAGGAAAAATATGGAGACATGTTGTTATATTCATGCATTTATATTTACATCGACTCTGCCTAACGATTGGTCATAATTGAAGGTGGTATACAATACGTTATCTCAGTTGTCATGGCGGTCGATCGAAGTTGGATGAAAAGGAAGAATGCTGACGATTTTGAGGATCACATTGACGAATTTCTCGACTTCGCTTACGCACATCCTGCACATGTTGACTTTGATAAGATAAGGTGTCCATGCGGTAGATGTGAGTTATTGCATTGGAGAAAAAGAATTGAAGTAAAATGGCATATTCGTCGGTACTATTTTATGGGTGGTCGCAGCACGGGAAAACGATAGTATTGTCGTCCAACCCGGCTAGTCAAACTAAAGTTAGGGAGGAGGCATGGTATGATTATCAAGATATGATTATGGATGCTGGGCATGCTACTGTTGACTGGGGTAACGACGGTGGTGAGGACAGTGCCTAACCGCCGAACGAGGGGGCTTATCAATTTTATGAGTTGTTGAGAGCTGCGGAAGAGCCGTTGTGGGATAGAGCTTCAAAACACACACGGTTGTCTGTAGTTAGTAGGTTATTATAATTAAAATCAGACCACGGGCTGAGTGAGAAATGTTTTAACGAGTTTATTACCTTAATCAAAGAAATTCTGCCCGAAAGTGAAAAGCTACTGCCATCGTACTATGACGCGAAGAAGGTGATGAGGAAACGTGGGTTGAGCTATGAGTGGATAGATGCGTGAATTATCTCATTTCTTTCGAGATATATGTTCTTCTACGATCCGGGTGAATAATATGGAAGTGCTTGAGAAGAACATTGTGATGACAATTTGCAAGCTAGAGAAAATCTTCCCGCATTCGTTCTTTAATTCAATGGAGCATCTACATGTTCACTTGGCATATGAAGCTAAGATGGGTGGACCCGTGCAATATCGGTGGATGTATCCCTTTGAGAGGTAATCTTTAAATTGTTACAGCTGTTCGTTTACACTTAATGCGTCACCTGTTATCATTGATATTTCACCTAACTCGATTTGCTAAACTTCTAGGTTCATGTTCCATTTAAAGAAAAAAGTCCATAATAAGGCTCAGGTTGAGGGCTCAATTGCGGAGGCCTACGTAATGGAAGAACTTGTAAACTTTTGTAGTCAATATTTCATGCCTGATATTGATATAAGGTTAAATCAACTAGGCCGAAATGACCCTGGATCAAGCACAAATTTGGAAGGGCAATTTTCAATATTCAAGCAGTTAGGTAGTCCGTTCGGCCGAACGTATACTCTCTGGCTAACAGATGAAGAGTACAGTGCTGCAACAATATATGCCCTTCTAAATTGCGATAAAGTATTCATCATTCATTGAGTAAGTTAAAGTGTTAATTTACTTATATTGCTGTACATAATTAAAAGTGTGTGATAAACGAGTCAACTATATTGGTTTGCAGTGAGTTCGATACGGAATCTTTAATCACTGATCCCGCTAGACTTGAATCTCATCAAAAATAATAATTTGTACAGTGGTTCAAAAGGCGTGTAAGATTGTTTAACGAAATTATATTATGTGTTATATACAGTTCTGTGGCCAATTAGTATTCTGATTTATCCTTAATTTTTACTATCATCTACAATAGGTTCAGTCAATGGATAAATCAGTGGCCTCCTGCTTGAAATTACTAGCTGAAGGCTCTAACAAACAAACATCATGTCATGGAGGCTATATCATCAACGGGTTTAGGTTTAACGTAAAAGATGATGACCGAACAAAACAAACCCAAAACAGTGGAGTCTTGGTCAACGGCGACTGTTATGCCGAGAATTGCATGAACTTTTACGGAGAGCTAGATGAGATTGTTGATCTAACATATCTGGGTTCCCAAAATTGTCTGGTAATGTTCAAGTGTATCTGGTTCAATGTCACATGCTGTAGAGGAATCCGTGTTAGCTCTCAAGGGATCGTCGATGTCAATGTTAAGTCAAGACTTGCATCAGACGAGCCCTTTGTGTTTGCTAGTCAAGCTGTACAAGTCTTTTACGCGGAGGACGTCGTCAATCCTAAATCTCATTGGTATACAATTATCAAGTCCAAGAAATTGCCCATGACATATGACAGTGAGTTAGAATCCTTTCAAGCCGACCAACCACCTGTCTTGTTCTCTGTTGAGATCAACAATGAGAAAAGACGATCTTCCTCTTCAACAACACGTCATGTAGGAGAAAAAGTCGTAGATGATGACGCGAAAGACGTGGAAAGTGTTGGAGATGATGTGACTGAGTCTACTGATGAAGAGGATGAATTAGAAGATGAAGAAGACGATGAGTCCCACGAAGAAGAGGACGACGAGGAAAATGATGATGATTCTCAAACTGAAGATGATTGACTTGTAATGTTGTAACATCACTGAAAAAATTGTAGTAACATTTTAGATCTACAGTTCATATTGATGTATTTTTGCACCTCCGTTCATATATATATATATATAGTGCCGATAATGATTTCTGCCAAATTATTGTTTTTAATGTGTTAATGTCTTTGTAATTTATCTATACGAAGTCAGATATGGATAGGATACGGGCTATTCGTGGTCGGGGTGGACGCCAAGCTGCTTTCTCCCCAGTGGGTCTCACCTCGTCATTGCCCACTGATGACGAGGCACAGAGTGCTCGCGTACAATAGATGAGGCCCCAGTTCCAACCCCAGCCATCGCCCCAGCCCGACGCAGATTCATCCCACAGGCGCATTGATTCTCCTTCCTCCGTGGGTTTTACCTTATGTATAGTTGATAACGGTGTTTAGTACATTTTCGCTGGTCTTATATTTAAAGTAAATTTGAACAATATTAATGTCTGTATTTTGTAGGATCTCGACGAGGCCGTGTGACACACGGTGGCCCCTGATGGCACAAAGGAAACCGTGTGTGGCATTCGACTTGCCGCTTGCAAGAAGAGTCTGCCAACCAATCCCAATAATCTACAGCAAGCAGTGCATCAACATTGCATAAAATAGTGCACAAAGAAGTAAATTTCAACACAAGGGCAAAACGGTCTCAAACATTCTCATTACTTCATCAACATCATTACAACTTACGGAAGGCTTTTTTTTGCATCCACAGTGTGCAATCTAGCTAAACAGCCAAGCTAAAGCAAAGCAAGAGACTCTCAGGTATGGGTGTACATGACCTCCCATATAGTACCATTATGAGGATTTTCCTAAGTGACAGTAGTAGACGTCGATATGTGCGAGGAGTCATAGTGCCTCTTTTTAGAGAAATACGACTCGAAATTACTTGAAATTTTGCAGGGAAACTTAAATATATACAAGGGTGATCTCCACCAAAATTGAGCAAAAACGCAAGCCTGGATCTTCAGATCTTCACGGTTGGCTTTTGGCGTGCGCGGGCACTACAATAGGGCGCGTGGGCGCTGTGCTTGACGAGCGCATGGGCGTGAGACTTAAAGAACTTGCGAGGGCTCATGGGCACGTGTTAGAAAGGCACGGGGACGCTGTGCTGGACGGGTGCAGGGGCGCTGTGCTGGATGGGCGCAAGGGGCAGCCCGTGACACCGTGGCCCGACACGCGGGGTACACAACGACCCCCAGCGTAAACAGAGAGTTACGCTCACGTAGGAGCATAGTTATGAATACCTTATCGGAGTGCGTACTGTTTTGTTCACGAAACGGTACGTACCGGTACCTTTACCGTCTCGATACCGTCTCAAAATTTTCTTCAACAATATCTATTTATATTATTTATTCACCGGCAAACTAACAATATATACATATATATATATATATATATATATATATATATATATACTTACGGCTCTTCTAAAATAAACTTTTTATCTTATGGAGCTTGATTTATCATAATTTTCAAATGAGCTAGTTTGTTAAATAATAATATCTTTGAGTTCAAGAATAAGTTATTTTTGTGTGTCTGCATGTATGTGCGCGAGAGGGTGCGTGTAAAGTAGTACATCATATGGATGAAAGAATATGACCAAGGTTTACAGGTATGAAGTAATCAAAGATAAGTGAATATTGAAAACTTATCAGGAATGATTTTATAAATTGTAATGAATTTTATGAGCAGGAGGCTACAGAGGTTTCGATTAGTATAATAGAACTTAAAGTGTCTTTATATTTAGTCTTTATATGGTCAATTTACAAAATTTATAATAAAATTTGTTACTTTTACATTTTTTAAAAGAACCGGTACAAAACACAATATCTCAGCAAGTACGTAGTTTTCGGCCGTTATCACCTGTACCGCCCAGTACTGATCGATATTTTGACCGGTACAAAATTTAAGGGATACTGTACCAACAAAAGGCAAAAACCGTACGTACCGGCCGGTACCGGTATAATATTGATAATTATGCCTAGGAGGGCCTGTAAGTAAAAAAAATCACATCATGCCTTATATTTAAAATTTTGGGGTCTTAATTTATATTTGAACTGTATTAATCAATTTATTTACTTCTTTGGCAGGATCCTGGAGAATCAGGCTAGGACAAAATCGGCGTTCTTGTGAAAGGCCGATTCTTTGAGCCACGCCTGTCCTGGAAGGACTGGGATGCCGCTGCGAGGGAATCCCTATGGGAGGAGTGGCTGGTACGGTGAAGTATTTTTTTCTGCGATAGTATTTGTTTAATTAGAGTTTATTTTTACTAGTTAATTTGTGTTATTGAATGCCTTACAGGAGGGGTTCACGTTTGACTCCCCTGAGCAGCAGGCACTGGGGCGGCAGGCCTTCTTTGCTTACATTGGCAAGAATTACAGCCGATGGCTCCACGACGCACGGGACCGAGCAAAGAAGATGCTGCCCGAGGGTGCCCCGTTGACGGAGATGAAGACATATCCCCCACATTGGATATCTCTGACTGTATGGGGGGAGATGATAGATCGGTGGGCTGCGGATCCAGGCAGGGATGCCAAGAGTGAGAGCGGGGCTGAGAACAGACTGAACAGAGATTCGATGCACACCGGGGGGGGGGTCGGTGCCACACGACATTGTCTGACACATGATGTTGTCCAGAACCCAGATCTAGAGGATGATGAGGTCATAGCTCTGACATATAATCAGACGCACGTGCGGAAGAAGGACAAGGACCCGGCGTACCGGGCCCACGACTATGTTTCGGATATTGCCCGACTGATCGATGTGAGTCAATTTGTTTAAGTTGTTAATTTTTTGTCTTTCTATCCTCAATGTTTGCTGCGTTAATTAATGCACTAACATATCTTTGACTCACTGTTCTTGCAGGCCTCGTATGAACAGCTTAGGGGCTTCGCGCAGGCGTCCGGGTAGCCATCAGCGAGTACTGGGGCATTGAATCGATGGCTAGATGTACCGGAGGTTTTTAATTGGCTGAAAGGCCGATTACGTGGTCTGCCTAGCATGACTGCACGTGCCGTGATAGGATTGTCCCCACCCCCCATTGCCCCTCCATAGACACCGGCTCCTCTACGTCCGTTGGCCGAGGAGGAGATCTAGCGCATTACTACTGTGGTGTTGAGGATGATCAGGGAGCAGAATTAGCAAGGTAGCGCTGCTGGACAAGCCGAGCCGGCCCCGAATCAACAAGATCCAGATCCGGGACTCGACAACCCTTGATGAGCCCATTCTCGTGCCCGATCCCAGCTTATCCCCCCCCCCCCCGCCCGGCTTATATTCTTCTCCCTTCCCCTAACCGGCTGTATTCGGTTCCCGCTTGTACATCATGAGTTTTTTTTTTATAATAAATATGTTTTATGATTTATTATATATATTTCTTCGTGTATTGATTATTGTGCGTTGTTGTTGAGAATTAAAATTTTTATTACAGGTTTGGGTAATAGAAAAATAAAAAAATATTAATTTTTTCACTTTTAGCGACGGATTAATTCCGTCGCTAAAAGTGTTCATACTATCAGCTTTTTAGCGACGGAATGTTCCTTAGCCAAAAATCTTATTTAGCGACGGAATGTTCCATGGCTGAAACTTTTATTTCATCGCTAATTTTATAAAATAAAAAATAAATTAAAATACGTAAAATATAATTAGCAACATATATTTCGTTGCTAATTAAAAATAACTCCGTCCCAACAAGTGTAATATTAGACGACAGATTTAAAAATTCCGTCGCCAAATTTTTAGTAACGGTCTTTTATATGAGGGACTTTTAACGACAGTTAATTTGTCGCTAAAATTTTTAGAGACGGATTATGGGTTTTTAGCGACGGATTTATCCGTCGCTAAAAGTCTTTTTTCTTATAGTGTTTGTACTTGTCGCGCCACTCACTTTAGGAAAGTCGAAGTTTGGAGCAGTGATCTTTATGGAGTTTTTGCCCTAAATAACCCTTTTTAATACGTAATTACTCATCTACCCCATTTCAACCTTATTTATCTATTTAATCTACTTTTAAAAATTTTGGTTCTAAACAGAAATTTCAACTGAAGAAAACGTAGTTTCAAACTACGTTTTCAAGCAAACGTTACTATGAAATCTCTGTTAAAAATTAAAATTTTTTTTAATATTATTTAAATTAGACAAATAAAACTAAATATATTAAAAACGTGGTTTGAAATCACGTTTTCTTCATTTGAAATCTCTATTTAGAATCAAGATTTTTAAAAGTAGATTAGATAAGTAAATAAGGTTGAAAATGGAGCAGAAGAGTAATTAAATATTTAAAAAAGGGTTACTTAGGCAAAAACTCGATCTTTGTGTTGTTACGATGAAACTCTCTGCTGGAACAGCGCGGGGAGGAAAGTTCGACTCTTTGCTCAACGTCCAAAGTCAGTATTCTCTTTCTCTGACAATCAACTTGGAGTCATCTAATTCACACGCACACCTAATCCAGGTTTTCAGATGCAGGCCATGGCTGGAAACCCCAATCCAGCTGCCCCACTCCAACACCCACCTCACATCATCCCTCAAAATCCACCCCCAAAACCATCCCAAAAGTTCCCAAATTATTTTGAAGCCCCAGATGTAACCCCAAGAGCAAGAACTCTCTGTGAAATCCTCGCCAAGTCCCCACCGCAAGAAATCGAGGCCGCCCTTTCGTCCACGGGCATCCAGCCCACACCAGACCTTGAGGCCGAGGTCATCAAGCTATCCTACAGTTCCCCCTCCGCGGCAATTAAGTTTTTTCGGTGGGCTGGCCTTTTGCAGAAGCACACCGTGCTTTCTTGGAACCTAATGGTCGATTTGTTAGGGAATAATGGGATGATTGAGCCAATGTGGGATGCCATTCGGGCAATGAAGCTGGAAGGGGTGCTATCGACCGCCACGTTTGTGTCGGTGTTTGGGAGTTACTGTACTCTTGGTAGGTTTAATGACGCGATAATGACGTTTGATGTGATGGAGAAGTACGGGATTCAACCGGATGTGGTGGCTGTTAACTCTTTGTTGAGTGCCATTTGTCGTGAAGAGAATCAGACCTCAAAGGCGCTTGAATTTTTTGAGAGGATTAAGACAAAAATTCCACCTGACGGGGACTCATTTGCTATTTTGTTGGAAGGGTGGGAGAAGGAAGGGAACGTGGCGAAGGCAAAGAATACGTTTGGAGAAATGGTTATTAGGGTTGGATGGAGCCCTCAAAATATGTCTGCTTACGATGCGTTTTTGACGACACTTGTACGCGGGGCGCTGGCGGGTGATGCGATCAAGTTTCTTCAAGTAATGAAAGGGAAGAACTGCTTACCAGGTTTGAAATTCTTCTCTAATGCTCTTGATATTCTTATCAAGCAGAACGTTTCTGTTCATGCTATCCCATTGTGGGATATAATGGTGGGTAGTGGTTTGATACCTAATCTGATTATGTACAACGCCATGATTGGTTTGCTTTGCAACAACAATGATGTTGATAACGCCTTCCGTCTGCTCGATGGGATGGTGTTCCATGGAGCTTTTCCTGATTCTTTAACCTATAATATGATTTTCCAATGTTTGATTAAGAACAATAAGGTTCGGGGAGTATGCAAATTTTTTACGGAGATGATCAAGAACGAATGGCCTCCGACGCCTTCGAATTGTGCAGCAGCTATCTCGATGTTGTTCCGTGGTGATGACCCCGAGACAGCATTTGAGATCTGGGACTACATGGTTAAGAATCGTGTTACTCCTATTGATGATAGCTCAAATGCGTTGCTTATTGGGACTTGCAATATGGGAAGGCTGTCAGAGTTAAGGAAGTTTGCTGAAAATATGATTGATAGAAGGATTAAGATTTACGAGTCAACAATGGAAAAGATGAAGGATACCTTCTACAAGCAAGGTAGAAGTGGACGCGATACATATGACGATCTTTCCAGGAAGTTGAAATCTTCTTAAAATCTGTGAAACTTCCTGTTTCAATGCTTTAATAGTTTACCTGCTTCTTTGTAGAGTTTGAGACATCTTAGCTATGTGGTAGTTCTAAATGGAACAACTTCAAACAAAAGCTCGTTTCTCCATACTTGGCTTCCTGCATTGATTGCATCAGAAGGAATGCTTTTCTTTCCTCGCTATCCGTTCAACGAGTGCTAATTTCGAATTTGGAAATTGCTTTGCTTCTTGCTCTACCTTGTTTACTTGATTTTTGATCACTTGCGTAAAAGCATTTACAACTCATTTCCATGCAACTTGATTGAACTTTCTCCTATTACAAGCCAGTGACACAAGATTGGTGGGTTGGCATGATATTGAAGACTTGAGGTACTCAGATGCTAGTGAAGCCTGTCTTTCAGTTTCTACTTTTCTCTTGATCTCTTTTTGGGCGGAGAGGGGTGGGGGGTTCCCTTATTTTCTTCTTATAGGTACTATTGTGCAGTGCACATCTAACCACCAGGCTGACGTGTGAGGATACTGGTTCAATGCATGGTAACCACTTGGTGCAAATCATGGCAATCCCTTTGCTTGTATGTAGTCCACCCTTGATTGCCCTATCGTTTTATGGGAACCAAGCTGGTTGATGCTTCCTACTTGCTTTTTTTTAAGTATTGTTCTTTAATGACAATGTGTGATTTCTAAAGACCCTATTGTTGTTCTATTCTTCAAAACGGAGTTTCTTCCTTCCTATTAAAGCACTTGCGGTGGCCCTGGACTCCTAAGTGGAGGCTGCAGGTCATTTTGGACTTCTTCAGCTGTTAGATCATGGTCTTGCAATTCAGATGTGTGCTTTGGTTTGCGCCTTCATGAGTAGTTTCATCACTTGGTGAAGATTGTGCCTTCGTTACCGGCTCATGATTAAGTTGGAGGTTTTGCCGTGAATAATGAACTACTTGAGTTTGAAGATTCAATAGCTTAGACCAGGTCGCGAGCTATGAATCACTTTCAAGTTTCAAGGATTTAGTTTGAGCTGAGGTGGCTAGTCCAGTTATAGAGAACAACTACTAGCATAGAATGCCCTGTGAGTTTGCAGATGGCTTAAGATGGCTCAGAGCATCCAGTTGCTAAGTTGTTCAAAAGGTGTTCTATAGTAGCTTCTTGAAAAAGAGATAACGATTTGATGGTTCCATTAAGGGAGAAAAGAAACATGCTTCAGTGCCAATCCATACAAATCATTTTCGTGGATTTTGGCAGGAGACATTTTTTAATCTTTAAACAAGGACCATGAATAAAAATTAACAGCGTAACTGTCTGGTTTACGGAAGAGAAGGATGCTTTTGCCTTTGTCAGCAACAAACTTATGTTCCCAAAGTCATCAAGTTTGTGATCCTGGGATTTATCTACTTTTTGTGGTCATAAAAGGTTCAGTTTAGATAGAGAACGGTTTCCCCCAGAAACATATATGGTTCGTTTCGCATGCCTTCTTTGCTAGTCAAAAGATCAGTGATTGAAATATCATGCTTATGCCAGTTGTTTCAACTTGAATGACACACATACTAGAAGATCTGGCTGGGAAGTTAATTAACCATGCCGATGCAAGAGACAGACACTCTTTGGCTGTTGGGAGTACCTAGTAACTATTAGGAGCAGAGGTTTCCTAGTGGAGGGGAAGGTTTGTGAACCTCACTGGCATGGCATAGATGCTGTTGAGAAGTGAATTTGAACGGGTCAATGATGGAAGTGACAGGATCACATCACCTGGAAGAAACATAAAACGGGTGACCTCTGGAGGGGATCCAGCATGGGCACTACCATGCTTTAGTCAGAAAGAAAGATAGCTCTAAAAAAGTGCAAGTGCATATGGGTAAGACTAAGATCGTAGTTGGTGTCCCCAGAGCTGAGCTTAGGTCGGTTTGGACATTGGGGAGGTGCCTTGGGTTGTCCCTTTTTTACTTGGATGCCGAATCCTGATATTTGTCCATGTGCCTGTTAGACAAGAGGTTTAGGTAACTCATGGGACTCCCTCTTATAGTCACCTATGTAAGTGGAGGTCTATCCTCTACCCCATTGGTCTTGATAGGGAGGGGTCTCCGTATGTTCTCGAAGGTTTCGAACCATGGTTCTAACTTTGTCAATGCTGGTAGCACGCGAGTCAGGTGATTCGACACTACTTTTTGCCCCTAAGATATTCCTCCCACTTCCTTGAATCAAAGTGGGCCATCAAATAGCTTAGCCGGAGCTTACCAAGTTGTGGGAAGTTTCAAGTGATCTCATAGTTCCCATGACATGTTCAAAACTTTATCCATGCTTTTAAAATTTTTTGGGAATCTTTCCAGATTTTCTAAATTATCTTAGGATTTTCTTAGAAAAGTTTGGATTTTTTTTATGATCTATTGGTAGATCTTAAGAGTTTCCCATAATATTATGCAAAAAATATTTTCGGAAATTTATGTATTTTTCCTGGGTATTTTTCTTTGATATTTTTGAGAAATTTACAGGATTTTCTAGAAATTAGACTCTATCTTACAAATGACCAACCATACATATTTTATTCTAGTGGAGGCCAGGAAATTTTTTGGCCCCTTGGACGGCCCGCTTATTGAGAAAAAGGCAAGGCCCAAAGTCATAAAAAAGGGTGTGCCCTAGATATTGGATGGGAAAGGTCCACATCCGCACAAGGTGGTCTTTAAGGACTGGGTGCCTGGCATATGGTTGCTGCTCTGGGCTCGTCACACATTGTGCATGTTTCATGCCTTTTTTTTTTCTTTGGATGTCATGTTCTCTTAATTCTAATTCTTAGACTCAGAGATACTCTCTTTAGGCAAGAGGGTGGACTCCATTTTATGTGTTGATGCCGGGTTGAGACTGAATTCGAGGTAATTTCACCTTGTTCCTTCTAATATGAGCTCCAGGGTACCTCTCCTTAGGTAGCTCGTCTTGGAAAAGTTCAAGATGATCCTGTAGGGGGTGAGTATACCTTGGGTAAGGGCGTGAGGTAAGTGATCTTAGTCCTCAGCGTCCATCTACTATTGGACATGGATTCCATATTCTCTTGATGGTCTAACTGGTTTACCATTTGACCTTGCATGTGGCCTCTGACCTCCAAGTCAAGGCTCGGAGACCTAAAGTCTCGACAGAGGTCAGTGGAGTGTTCGAGTTAAGGTCTCAATAAAAAGTTGCTATGTTTTAATGTTAATGACTATGGAAGTAGTCCTGCTTTTAGTGCGTTCCTGAATCTGGATCCTCTGCAGAACTTCAGGGTTTACAGCTCATTTTCTAAAGCCCAAAAGAGTTGCTAAGTATTATTGCTTGTTGCCATAATATGTCCGATCTTGCATGTAGGGCAAATATGCACCTTTAGTGACTATTCTCAAACTGCTCCTCTGCAGTGATTGCAGAGGATCTGGATCCTGCTAATAGTCGCTAGGGTGTTTCCCCTGGTATTCACCACCGTAGAACGACCCTTACTGTTGAATTGGTTACTATGAGTTGTTAAGCCTGTTTTGTGCCTTGTACTGTCAAGTTACCCTGTTTCTGCTAGTGTGTTTGGATGAGGTACTTTAACTAGGCATTTACCTCGAATGAG
Source organism: Escallonia herrerae (assembly GCA_033070095.1). Lineage (NCBI taxonomy): Eukaryota > Viridiplantae > Streptophyta > Magnoliopsida > Escalloniales > Escalloniaceae > Escallonia > Escallonia herrerae. The sequence continues at coordinate 46,690 of JAVXUP010001159.1, read as the reverse complement.
GATTTGAAAGCTAGTGGATTTGATTTTATGAGGGATTTGGGGGCCAAAATCCCCAGTTGAAATAACCACTCTAAACTAGTCTTTTGTTGAACTCACAGGAGAACTACCTTTTCAAATTTAAGCCTACTTTTTCGCCACATTTGTTTCTATTTTTCTACCCATTCATCACTCTTTCTCTCCCTTTTTATTCTCGACCATCTATTTTTTGTCTTCTGTTCCAGCAATTCATTTATATTCTATTCAAGTGCATTACCGTTTATAGCTATACAATACCCATCGGCTAATGTTGCCAAACATTGAACTTTACGTACTTTGGGCTTTGAAAAGTAGGAATTATAAAATGAAGGGATTCTAATTTTCCTGATATTTTGAAATTCTTCATCCTAGCAGATCAATCACCCATAATTTATACTGAGCAGGAAGGCTTGTTGCTACGGGTCACAACATTAGGCCTGCCATAATTGGTTTTACTTGGCCTTCCAGTGTGGTTCAAGGGCTCGTGGGGTTTGTTGTCTTACATTCTTGTCTTATGACTGGGCTATCTAGTTTGATGCGTTCAGAGCTATCCAGGTGTGACTTCTTTACCTAAGCCGTTACTTTGGAGGAATATGCTCACAAACGACAAACCCCATCTGATTTGATTTGATGACCAGGTGAGTTAGAAGCATTCTTCGTGACTAGTTTTTGGCTATTAGGTTCGTGTCATGACCTCCTATCGATCCTACGATGAGGACTTGTTTTGTTGTGACGTAAGGGCTGTCCCCTGGGCTTAACACTCATCATTTCTAGTGTTGGTGGGATTACGACCTTAGTGTTACTATTTGGTGTACGGATGCTCGAGTCCTCTACTAGAGATCCTATACACATGACGGTGGTGTTAGGCACCAGCCTTCCGACTTTACTAGGAGTTGAGACATTAATGAGTTTGGTTTGTAACTCGGAATTAATCATTAGATTGTTAAGGCCTATTTCAAATGGTTGTAGGATGCCAAGCTCCACTGGTCTCTCACCAAGGTTCACATAAGAGTTGAAGAACGATGATATTGTCCTTTAGCGGGAGCATGTAAACTTCTATCACTCTTTACCTTGATAGGCCAGTAGTATAATTTTACTAACATTCCCTGTGAATAGTACCTCTTACTATCCCAATTGTTGCATGACATATCAAGCAGTAACTGAAGATTGCTCTGGATAGTCATCATCCGTCCTGCTAATTTATGGCTGCTAGTTAATGAACTTGTTGAGGCTTCCTTGCTTGATTAAACCTTCATTCACATTGTTGAGCCGGATACACTCATTTGTCTCATGCCCATGGTCGTCGTGGAACCTAAAGTACTTGCTCCGATCCCTTTTTCAACACACCCCTTATTTTAATCGCCCAACACATTTAGAATTGGCATACAGGTAAACGGGCCTGGTAGGGGTAATACCCGATCGGGTACGGATAAAAAGGGTAGGGTCATGATTACCCGGTTTTTCGGGTAACCTTTTTTTGTAACCCGTACCCTACCCGTGCGGTTTGCGTAAAACCCTTGGGTAAAAGATTAGTTTTGACAATTTTTTCTTTCTATATCAAATAATTCATTTCTTGAAGGTTTTTTTCTTTTTCCTCCTCCTTTTATACACAAACACAACTTGAAAATTCCACATTACATGAATAACTTTCTCCGTTAAGATCCATTACACAACAATCGAAAATTCCACATTACAAATATCACTATCTCCATCAAGATCCATTATACAACAATATGAACGTCCACATAAAGACCATCAAGATCCACTGGGAGTCTACTCAACAATCACAAGATCCACTGAAAGTCTACCCAACAACCACAAGACTGAAAATCGAGATTTTTAAAAGAAACAATTTTTTAATATTAGGCCTTCTTAAGAACAAGAGTGACGATGAAATCTCATGATTTTTTTCCTTGTTCTTGTGAACGCCTGACCTTGACTCTTGTGCGACGGTCCCATTAGATCTGGTTAACGACAGAGTGATGGTCGGCAACGAAGTGACAGTGGTGACTGACCGGTGGCTTCTGTGACGGAGTGACAACAGGACTGGCGGTGGAGTTGCAGTAGATCTGTGAGCAACTGAACGACGTGGCGCTATGGAGTGGAGTAGTGTGGTCGTGACTTTGGTGGATCTGTGGGAATCAGATACTTCAGAGAATGGATCTGTGAGAGAGAGACTTGAGAGAGGGGATTTGTGAGGGTGAGAGACAGGGGCGGGGGTAGTGAGAAGAGGAGAGAAAATGAGAAGGTTTAACCCTAAAATCATCTATATACTTATGTAACCGGGTAGACCCTGGTACCCGCTATTTGACCCAAACCAAACCGGAAGTTACGGGTCGGTTCGGGCACGGCCCCCCTAATTATGTACCCGTAGTTTTTTGAACAGGTACGGTTAAACCCGGGGGTCCGGATTAATTTTTGCCAGGTCTCAACACATTTAGTCTTTGCTTTGCAAAAGTCGTCCTGTTAAAATATTGAGGGGTGTATGACTATCAAATCCCCAAGTGGGATTGCGCCTATTTGATTGCATGTCTGCCATCTTAGTTTAGCTCTTGTGACTGTTATCCAAATTTTTTGATCATCTTGCTCGTTGCGCTTCCCTTCAGTCCTGTCATCATCTTGTTGTCCGCAGCTGGATGTTATAGTCCACCTGTTTGCAGGGGTTAGCCATGTCTATGGGAGCATCTTTTGATAGGGACCATTATATGATCTTGTTCCTGACACAAGCTATCTACCCGTACGGCAACTGCTGCACCGATGGGCTCATCCTTTTGTACGAGGCCTTACGATGTCTTGGGCTAGTAAGAAGGCGTTGCTGAACTGATGATGAACTTTGGCTTTAATATTTAAAATCAGGCTATAGCTGCCTTTGTCATGGTAGCTGGGAAGGCACGATGCTTAATCACATCAGAGACTTGGAGAAGCATGTCGTCATTGAAGGCTCTGACAGGATCTCAGGGTTGGTAGTGCCATTATGCCGGCCAAAAGTAGGCATCTTAGAACCACTTAGGATAGTATAGCTGACCTGTTGACCCTCAAGCTTCTGTTTACAATGTTTTGTGGGGGCATAGAAATTTCAAACATTTAGTCGTCCTTCCTTGATGCTCTCGAGGATGCCTCATCTCATCATCGCCAAATCTGGACGCACAGTGAGTGCGAGAAATGTTGGCGTATTCTTCCCTCCAAATTATCACGTTAAAGAGTGCGCATGACTCCTATGAGGGCAAGTTGTTGCTTCTGTGCTCTGTTGCATGCATTAACTGCCGCTAGAGTTTCCAAGGCTGGCGTGGGTCACAATAATTGTGTCCCACCTCAGGGGTGGTATCCCTATTGAAGGTGATCATCAAGGGACCTGGAGGTTCTTAGTGTATCACCAATGAGGGGAGGACTTTGCCCTCATTGACGATGGCCATGACAATATCCACGCTCAAGATTGGCCTGCATGTTCTCCACCATACTTTGGATGGCCAATTGACCATACGTAGGCAGAACGAGGAACCTTAAGTTGGCAAATTCTTCTGTGCCAATTACCTTGTTGCATGGGCTGTACGTAGTAGCTAGGTTTGGCTCGACAGCTTTTGGGTCAATGATCAACTTTCCCCTCTCTTCAGTAGCAGCTGCAGCGACAGGATGGTATGGGAGCGTGTGGTATGAGAGAGCGCGTGGACAATGTCAGGGTCATCGATCGTCGCACAATGCGCTTAGGTGCCATGAGATTTTTGTTGTTTCCTTCGATGCCAACCAGTTGTGTAATTATTTAATTTAAGATGGTATTGACATGGAAGAGACTGGGAACAGCTGCATGAAACTAGAAAACGGTCAACACCTAAGGGGATCTGGCATGGGCACTCGGATGCTCGAGCCAGAAGAGGGTATGATAGCTCTGATAAGAACGAGTGCATGTCTGTGAAATTCATGCAGCTAATGACCTTTGTTACATACAGGTGTGACATTGGTCAGCTTGGACTTTGGGAATTGTGCTTGGCGGTCCCTCTTCTTGTTGGACGCGACATCTAATGTCCATCCATGGTGGAATGTAGTATTGGGAGTCCACTCGTTTTTATTCAGCACCAACTTATGTAGAAGCTTGGCTTCAAAGACTAAAAGTTTGGTTCATAATTGAAAAAACTTTACTGATGCAGGCAATTTTGTGTTGAACTTTCTATGCTTTATGGGATTAACACGAAAGTAAGGATGACAATTAGATCCACATACGGTGGATCTCTGTCCCGCCCCGACCCAATAGGAACGGGTTATTTTGACTTTGACCGGGTTATGGGAGCGTGTATGGTATTTATTTTCTTAACCCGCAGCGGGTTAGGGTCGGTTATAGTACTTTGTCCAATTAGCCCAGGTACCTGCTTCGCCCCATGACCCATACCCGCCCTGGTATACTAGCCTCAAACTATTATGCATCGGGCAATATCAGCCGTATATAGTTGTCTCGCACAACTCTACACATTTTCTTCTTCTCTCTACCAAGTCTACCCAGCGCCGCTGCCACAAACCACCTCCTGCTCACCACCACCTAACCGGCCACCTTACAGTTGACCAAAAATTGTCCACCTCCACCTCGACCAAACACCATCACCGTCATCTCCACCGTCAGCACCGCATCTCTCTGGAGTTGATCGGTGACTTTCTAGACTGGATCTGGATGCGAATTCCCGAATCCAAAGATTAGCACTTAGCTCTTTCAGAAATTTTTTTGGTTGCTGAATGATGGTAAGTGAGTGCCGATTGTAGCTGTGGGTAGGGGGTGCTGCGGTGCTCGGGGTAATTGCTGAGTTCGTTAAGTGAGACCGGGGTTTTGGGGGGGGGGGGGGGGGAGTTTCAGGACTACCGGGGCGGGTACGGATTTCATAAGATCCGCATCCGACCCACCCCATTGCCATTCTGATTGGTGTTATTTGTGTTTTGACCCTCACCTGATTCAAGTAGATCAATAACCTTATCTACATTGCTAGTGGCATCAGTATGTGCTGTGCTGATGTAGGAAGAGTTCACCTGGCAGCTAGTTCTGTGCCGAGGGTGAGTTTTGGCAATGTTGATGTGCCTAACCTTACAGCCCAAAGCTATAATGTGATAAAGATGCACATGGCAGGCATGCAATGCGTGCGTTACTCATGGAATTCATGTTGTCGATTGTGTTCTGGCAACCTCTTGCTTAATTACAACTTAAATGATGCAAACTAGTGCCTATACTTGCATAGCTCAACATCATGGTAGTGGCCGGCTGGTTACTTGTACTGGTGCCTTCATCTGCTAGCTAGTTGAAAGTTCAAGAAAGAAAGTCACCTTGCAACATCTACTCTGATTGTGAGAAAGAATGGTGATTTCTCTTATTCAAGCTGGCTTTGGAATTGCTATGCCCCAAGAGGGAGCACATAAGATGAATGGGGCAGATCAGGCTGTGCTACACGGACACCACATCTTCCAGTCAAACTTGTCATAGTTGTTGATACCCAGCAGTTACAATCAGGAAGAGCATGGAGGAGGAGGATGAAACTAAGAACAAGCCAAAAAGTTACATATTCAGCCATCGCTGTCACCGAAGCTTACAAAAATAGCAGATTGTGCCGCATCTGGAGCCGGTTTCTTTGTTTTGGTTCAATCCATCTGCTTTACTTCATCTTCTTCAGTTATATTGATATCACTATCCATACAAAGTTTGGCTGGTGTTAACGGAAGCTAGCATGCGATCATGTCTCTCTTCATTGTCATGTACTTAGTTATGTTTTTGAGAGAGTACGTCTAGACTGTCCGATATCAGTAGGGTTGTACTAACTTGGTTCAGGTAGCTTCTCTAGATATGTATCTTAGTGATAACAGTAAATAGTTCACGAAAGTTAATGTGTTCACGTCTATGCTAAGCCTTAACACCCACTTTTTATGAGATCCATGCACATGCTGCACCTTAGCAATAGTTAGCTGTCACGTACTTAACCAGCTGTTACAGTTCATCTTTCAGCGTATTAGATGTTTTGTTCAGGAGTTTGCTTGCTTCTTTTTGACCTCTGCAACTCTGAACCACGGTTCTAGGACTTGCGGCATCTAACGTGATTGTGCAGGTTTTGCATGCTTGCATCAGGAGATTTTTATTTTCCTCCTCCTGATGTTGTGTGTAGTGTTTGATCTTGAGCAGGGTCGTTAAATGTTGCAATATGAATGCAATTGCTGATCGATGTGCATTGCCAAAGGCCATCTTATATGTTAATTAGATTCACTGGTTACTATGATGTCATTCAATCACCTTATACGATTTTTTGGTCGATAGAAACACAGTTGGGCCATTCGCTAACAGTTTAAAGCTCTTAGAGCAAGTGCTGATCTAAACATTGTTTCAGTTCTTTGATTTCGCAAGGTCTTGCAGCTTAGACCGTGCTATGTCTCTTCACGTGCTAGCTGGATTGCATGATATACGTTGCCCTCTTCTCTAAATCGTTATGCCTTCAGCAATTCCTGCTTGAATTCGGTCCCTCCTAATGACATTGCAGCTTGGGCTCTGTTATCTTTTGTCTACTCGGTGGGCTTTAGTTAGTTTCTTCATGTACGAGCATGGATAGCCTGTGAAGTGAGCCTTCGCTTGCATAACATAAGGTTCATTGTTTCTCGATGCTCTTGTTCTTCAGTAAAACGGAATTTGACCGTGAACGCCTCAAGATGTCTCTTTTGAGCCGTAGAAAGAACATTAGAGCGGAAAACCTCTTGATTGTTTCACTATTTTCGTTCTTGCTTTTTACTGCATCTCGTTGCTGGGTTTGGGCCTGCTTACGAATTCACAGCAGAGTAGTAGTTTCTCAATGCAATGATGGATGGTGAAGTGATGATATTTACCTCCGCTTGCTATGAGTTTCGGACAGTTAACGAGCGGAGCAAACAAACGTAATCAATTGGAGAGCTACTATGATGGATTTTTAAGACTGCAATTTGTCAGCTGGAGAAACAGTTTGTTATATGTGCTCGGTAGGAAGAATAAGCACTGTAATCTTGTTGCTTAAATATAAAACAGAGGATTCAGGTAGGTAAGTCGCCTGCTTGAACCTACTTTCTGTGTAAAATAGTTTGCGGTGGTCAAGGATCAACGGTTTTGACCATTTAAAATTGCTGAACATATTCGAAAAATAACGTCCCGTCTCCATTTGCTCGAGTCTCGTATAAGATGTAGTCGGGTGCCTACTACTTTCATTTCCTTTTACCAAGTCTAACCATTTGACTCATTTCTAGCTAGTTATTTAACTTGACCAAAGGAAACATGATCCGCCTTATCGAAGTTGCTCACTCCCCTTTTAGTGGTAATAATCATAAGCTTATGTTTGAAAATGTCGCATAAGGTAAAATAATTTTAGAAAGTGTTACAGACGACTCGAGAAAGTTGACAATCAATAATGAATGTCTCTATTATACTGAAATAGAAACAGCGGCCAATTCAGTTTGGAGGGAAAATATCATCTTATCGTTACATTCTTTGTTTACTTCAATGAAGAAGCCGGTTTGTAACTTTTAGCTGGGGTGGGATCAATTTACATTTTGGGGGTGGTCGAAGAAGGAACGCGTGCACTCACATTTAGTAACTGATGGGTTTTTAATTCGAAATTTATGATTTTGGAAATAAGAGGAAAACTAGAGGCAATTCTGAAGCGATGTTTGGTAAAATTGAAAATTAAATGCTGATTTTTTTACTAGTGACTGAAAAACACTAGTTGATTTATTTGGTAATCTAAAAGTGGTTGTCTGAAAATTGATCAATTACACAGGATTCCCATTTAACTAGATTGTACATGATGTCTATATCTCACGTTTTGTTATTGTAGAAACCATGCTGGTGGTGTTGATGGTGCTGGTGGCCACAAAGGACCGCGGCCTAGTCGTAATGGTCGTAGCTATAATGTGTTGGAGATGTAGGTGGTGTTGGCGGTAGCATAGAGGTGGTGGAGGTGACAACACCTTGGTGCTTGTGTTGCAATGCATGGTAGTTATGTTGGTGGTGGCCAAGGCATGGCAGTGCAGTGGTGAGTGGCGGCTGTTAGGTGATGGTAATGGCAACATGGATATGGTGGTGGTGGTGCTAGTATTGGGGATGTGGTGGTGTGAGCAGAATTATGTCGGTGTTGTTGCGATAGAGGTGGCATAGTTATGGCAGTGGTGGTTTGGTGGCCATGTTGGTGGATGTGGCGGTGGTAGTAGAATTCTATCGGTGTTGTTATTGTAGAGGTGGTATTAGTTGTGACAGTGGCATTGTGGTGGTAGTGGTGGTTTGATGACTATGTTGGTGGATGTGGTGTTGGTAGATGTGGCGGTCTTTAACGTAATATTCATTTTAAGAACATTTGACCATCTCATTTAACATCAAGTGATAACATTTTAGTACATTTTAAGGAGAAATTAACTTTATAAGTGATACAAGGTGCATTATAAGACGGACTTTCTTCAAGATTTTTAGTTTTATTATGTTACCATACACACCCTTAGTCCTATCAAAAAAAATCCAAACTCGTTAAGAAATTGTTAAAGAAAGTGACATCATCATTTCTCTGTAAGAGTTGTAAAATGGTTCTTGTAGTAAATTTGAATTGCCAGCTTATTGACAAAATATTTGACTTGTTGTAGAGAATTAAATCATAATCAAATTTGAGAGTAATTGATGTAACACTAATCATGAATTGTGCTACTTCCACTAAATTTTAGCTGACAACTTACTCTTGTTATCTGAAGCGTCAAAGGGTACGGACGGCCTTAGCTAGTTTTGCAGGAATTGATGGCGGATTTTTGTGCTATGTTGGGCTAAATGGTAAACCTTGGCAAATTCAAGATCAATATTTCAGCTAACATCCCATGCCAAACTGCAAAGTTAATGGGCCTTAGTTGTCTAATTTCGTTGGCTTGTAACTTGGGACTATATCTATGAATTCCCTTACTTCAGGATAGAGTTTGTAAAGAAACTCATAACTTTGTTTTAGTACAGGTGCAAAAAAGGTCTCTCTGATTGAAAAGTGTTGCGCTTCTCGTTTGCGGGTAGGTGAACCCTTATCAAATTCGTGACATCGTTGGTCCACCATCGCTGCCTAATTATGCAGCCTGCCAAAATTCCCGAGGCAGTATGTCAAGTGGTTGATCGCTATAACAAGCACCTTCTCAGGGGTGGCACTGTCATTCTCAGAAAGCTTCGACTTCTCAAGTGGAATACACTATGCTAAAACAAGAATACAGGAGGTTTAGGCCTAAGGAAGATGTCAGAGATTAACATAATTTTGATGACTAAAATGGGTTGGCAAATCTTGAATGGAACTTTTTTTTTGTGTAGTCCAGTAGGTACATGACTCATAGACGGACATATGGCTTGAGCGATTGAATTCATGTTATACATGAAGAAATATTACCCCATGGATGCGGTAATCTGAAAAATGACATCACGTGGAGCATAGATAGTGGACGTAATAATTCCTTTTGGAAAGATGTGCGGTGTGTCTTAGTTATATCTCCGCTTCCAACCAAGTAGGAGAATAATCTACTTTCTTGGGTATCGTTTGAAAAAAAAATTTAGTCTTTTGTTTAGTTTTGAAAATTGAAAAAAAAATTAGTGTTTTACAGATAATTTTAGCTTTCTTTTGCCCTTCAGTTTTATAAACAAATTTTCAAAACTGGGTTGTTTTTGAAAATTTCATTTTAGAGTTTTCAGTTTTGATTTTTTTTAATTTTTTGACATTCAACTTTCAACTTTTGTTGGAAGTATTTTATGTCTTCTTCCCTTCATCTTCAACATCAACACTTATCATCCAAGAATACAACACCATTAACATTGCCAACCACCATGCCAATTGGCCGCCGCCACCACTACCACCACTGACCAAAATTCCCGAACATCAAACTACAAACACTGACAACGACCACAATCACAGACCGTCGATCTGCCACCACCACTTGTTAACACATCCAAACACCAATAGGCCATAAATGCGAACCACCATAGCCACTGACAGCTGCCACCATCACCAGTGACCAACACACACGAGCACCGCCAACCACTATAGCCACTGATAACCATAACCACCTCCAGCACTGACCAACACCGTCAAACACCAAACCCTCTACTATCGGTCACCGCCATTGCACCGCCTCACCTCTAAATCCAAATCCACCATCATACCAACCACCATTGTCCCTGCAAGAAACATCATCACAAGATTTTATCCATCAATTAATCCTAGTATCTTCTATCTGGGTAGGTAAATTTCAAGTCATTCAACCTCATTCACCCAATCAAACCCAATGAAACTGTGATTCGCAAGCTAGTACGTTAGTGCCATAACAGTAGTTGGACGGTAGCATATGAGATGTATTGGTCGTGATGGGGACGCTTTTGGTTGTTGAACATAAGAGTTTAGAAATAAGCTCTCAAGTTCTGAAAAATGAAAGAAAAGAGAAGAGAGGAATAATAGTTAAAAAATAAATAAATAAATAAAAATCAATTATACAAAATTGTTATCAAACAACCCATCAATTTTGTCAAAAAAGAAAATTCAAAGTGATTTTGGTTTTGACTTTTTTGAAAACAAAAACTAAAATGGGTTTCAAATACACCTTAGTGATGGAATACTACGTATTTTGTCGGCAATGGCAACTCTTGAGTAATGTTACCTTCGGTATTTCTCCACAAAATCCAGGTAGCGGTGGTTCGTTCCAGCGAAGACAATTGTGATAGATTGTTACGGCAACACACCAAAATGGTAACTTCACTGCTAAGTCTGCTCGACAAACTTTAGTAAAGGTGGAAAACAGAAAGCAATGTAAAGCTCAAAAGCATTTATGGGCTGCCAAACCAAGGGCTAGTCCACGCTCCGAGCATGGCTGGCTCGTCTTAACAGTGCTTTGATGAATGAACTTACGGTACGTCCATTCCGTCTCCAATGACGCTTTTGCTTCGATATGTAAATCTGCTACGGAATTCTCGATCCATGCTCTTCGGGACTGCACACATGTCAAGGAGGTCTAGGAATTTTTTGTCAAACCCTATTTTTGGCCTGTGTTTCTCTTGGGGAACATTAGTGCTTGTTTATGACCGGAAAATAATGATGTCTAGGTATTTAATTAGGACGAGTATACTTTCGTTTAAATTGCGTACTCTTTCTAAATTTGAAGAACAAAGTCGTACATAACTGGGTACAAATTGTTATGTGCAAAGGAGGTGAGCTCATTTATGAACCAACCGACAGCTAATGACTCTTTCTAACCAAATTTAAGTGATTTGTATCCTCCAATTTGGCCCGATGAAAGTTAATGTTGACAGAGTTGTTGAAGGGAAGTCGGGGCGAACTGGTATAGGCAAACTAACACATGATCGTTGTGGCCAATGGTTGTTTGGCTTCATAAGCTATATTTGGATCATAAACAGTTGCATCACGGAGTTATGGGCTATATTGCAAGGACTGCAGATTTTTAGGGTTAGAGGGCTCGTGAAAGTTTCCGATGACTTAGATTCAATTTAGGCCGTTTTAGACAACTCCTTTGTGGACCAGGATTGGCACTTAACTATCCGGATAAAAAACCGGCTTAAAAAGGATTGAGAAATGCATATTTATTTTGGTTTGTTGAGATCTAATGTATGTGTCGACAAGTTGACCCAGTCAAGAAAAAGAGAAGCTTATGCTCTTAAAATCCTAGATGTTCCACCTCCTTCCCTTTCAAAACTCTTGGGTGCAAATGGTCTTGGCACTTACCACTCACTAGAGATGAAAGTTTAGTACCACTCCTAAAGTGCGCACAAAAAAAAAAAAAAAGAAAAATTACGTTAAGAAAGGCAACATAGCCTAATTTCTCTTCTATATGAAAACAAATAGCAATCAAAACACAGTTGACAAATGGGACTTGTTAACTTGGGAAGGAGGGGAGGAGTATGAGGGGGGGGGGGGGGGGAGCTGCTGATCCCTTGTAACTCCACCCCCATTTTTAGCAACAAAAATTGAAAAAAGTTGCCACCAATTATCCCAAAAAAAAAAAAGAATTGCCCTGAGTAAAAGATGACAAGATATGAACAAACGTCTAAATTGGTCTTAATCTGTTGAAGGCCTTTGACTAAAAGCTAACCCAAGTGGCAGATGAGTGCTTCTGACTAAAAGCTAACCCAAGTGGCAGATGAGTGATTCAATGTATTTGAAGTTAGCAGTGAGTAGTGACTTTCCACTGTGAAGTAAAGTGAAAAGGTGAAGTGTTTGCACAAGGCAGTGCAAGTTTGGTATTTTTTGTTTGCAAGTGTAAAGTGGTTGGGAGATTCCTAGAAACATAGAACTCCACATTAAAAAAATGGTGGCTTTGTATTTAGGAAAGGAAGATACCAAACCTTTCCACCAATTAGAGCTAAGAACAAAAGGTAAACTCTATAACCTTCCAAGCTCATCATCCCTCCCCAAGATCAAATTCATTCATCTTCAACATAAACCAACCTCAAAACTCACTATTCTTCCGAATGTTAAGCATCAACCCTCAATGCCTAAGCTAACATTAGGCCATCAACGCCGCACCAACCCGTTGATTTGGTTAGGGGCCATAATTTGTGCCATACTAGCCGTGGCCGTGATCGTGACGGGCATTGTCGTGTTTGTTGGTTACCTAGCCGTACGCCCGAAAGTGCCCTTCATAAGCATATCGGATGCTCACCTCGACAGATTCTCCTACGACCAGGCGGGGATTCTCGCGGTCCAGCTCACGATCGTCTTCAAGGCCGAGAATGACAACGCAAAAGCCCACGCTTACTTCTACGATGCGAGCTTCATACTTGGGTTTCAAGGGTTGGATATTGCAAAATTGGTCGCGGACCCGTTTGATGTAAGTAAGAACGACTCGGTGCAATTCAATTATTTGGTTGAGTCGACGCCAATTCCTTTGGATGAGCTAGAGCAGAACCTTGTAGAGTTGTCTCTGAGGCAGAATTTGATTGTCTTCGATCTGAAGGGGAAGGCTAGGACTCGTTGGAGAGTTGGGGTTATTGGTTCTGTCAAGTTCTCTCTGAACTTGAATTGTGAACTCAAGTTCTTCATAAATGGGAGTAGTACTAACTCACATTGCAGCTCCAGGTCCAAGTGATCCCCTCTCACTCCATGTTAATGCAGTGGATCCTCCTTTGCTGCTAGATAGAGTTATTTCTCTCTCCTCTTTCATGTTCAACCTTGAACCCATTTTCAAAATTCGGTTTCACCCAAATAAGAACAGATATTTTTGATTCCTTACATTTTCCCTCAAATTACCAATGATTAGCTAACATGACACGCAAAAATGTAATCTATCGTGTCATGTATATTTACCGTATACATCTTACTTCCGGACCATTTGAATATTCGTTTAGCATAACGCACTAGTGTGTAGCACTGATACACATCATTTTCCCGGTTTCACGCGCATGCTTTACTTTTAACAGATGCACAGTGAACTTAAAGAAAATTATTACGTGTAGAGAAATTTAGCCTTAAGCTTTTTGCTATTAAATACTTATTTGGAAAGAACAAAAAATGTTATCGTGCTCACAATCTTGATCTTTTGCAGACCTAGTATTATGACAAATCTTTTTATCTATAACCAAATGCCAAACAATTATCCTACTCTAAACAATTAGATGACCAGGCAAAAGATGAAATATATATATATATATATATATATATATATATATATATATATATATATATATATATATATATATATCTTTTTGGTGGGTGCACATTGTAATTAAAATGAAAAAGGAGAAAAGCAAACAATAAAAGCCTAAAAGAGCATAGGCATAAAATATTCCTTTCAATCGAAGCTTTCTAATAAAGACGACCAAAAAGTAAAAAGCATTGCTGCGTGCCTTTCCTGTGAAGCTTTCTGCCTTCCACAAGAGCCAGCACCATTCAGTTGTATCTTCACAAATGAAAATATTCCAGAGGGGGTTTTCTATCCAAATTCAAAATTGTCCCAAAAATCAAAAAAAGGAGAAGAAGAATTAGATCGATGTTGATTCTTATTGAATTTGTTCTTAATTTATAAGTAAGGTGATATCACAAACCAGCTTACGCAGAGTGTTTTAAGTCCTCCTCCCCGAGCAGGTCAAAAACAGATTGTTCATGTCTGGCCTAAGAGTTTGGTAAGGAATTAATTCTTTGTGGTTTGACCTCAAGGAAACTCGAACTGAAGAACGATCTCCAGGATATATTCTAGGACCTTTACGAGTTGAGTTGCACGTACTTCGGGATTTTTGTTCTTAACTTTTTCAACAATAATAGGATTACGCTCAAAAGAACTACCAGAATTTTTGCTTATCGTATATAGGGTTTCTTTGGATGTATCGATACTAAATTAACTCCACCATAGCTATTGAATTTGCACTTCTTAGGAGGTGTTTGTGATTGATTCTAGATTGGTCAAACCTGATTAAATCCAAATTAAATTAGTTTTGAAGTGTTTGGCAAAAAAAGAAAAGTAAACTGATTAAATCTGCTCTAATGTCCTCAAAATTGATTAAAGAGTTAACTACGTTGTTGACCACTGTACTATTAGACAAATTCCACTTTGGTCACTGGATATCGATTTGTGTCAAATTGACCACTAAACTTCAAAATTCATTTTAATCACATCATTCCGTCAAATTAAGTTAATTTTTATCCATTTATTTAAGGGTAAAATTGTCAATTCACTGTTCATCTTCATCTTCTTCTTCTTCTTCACACACACACACACACACTCACACACATACTCACAGTAGCTTGATACCATCATTATGGAGTGTTAAGCCTCCAAACTAAATAGCTATAAACTTCAAAATTTTTAAGAACCCATTTTCTGGATGCTTGCAATTCTTGGTTCTTGTGCGCAAACAAGAACCCATTTTGAACTTCTTGGTTGTTTTCTGGTAATTATGCCACAAAATCCTTCTTCATTAACCAATCCAAAGGCTGATTTAACTCACCAAAAATTCAGTTAATAAGAACATCGGATCTTTCTCCATAAAACTTGAACTTTCGCATTTATTGAAATTTGGTCTTTGCAGGTCATGGAGAGATAGAGAAAGGCGAAGCAAAGTAAAAAATGGAAGATTATGAAGTGATTGAGCAGATTGGGATGGGTGATTGAATCTAAATTAACCTGCAAAGACCAAATTTCTCCATATTTGAACAGATTTTGATCTTTTGAAGTAGCAAATTTCAACATTAGGGTCCTTCATGTTTGAGCAGAGTAGGATTCTTCATAAAAAGACAATATAGCCTTGAATAACCTAACGACGTCAAGCTTAATTTGACGGAGTGACCTGATTGAAACAAATTTTAAATTTAGTGGTCATTTTGACACAAATCGATGTCGAGTGACCAAAGTAAAATTTACCTAATAGTACAGTGGTCAACCATGTAATTAACTCTTGATTAAATTCATAATCCTTATTTTCTTGAATTAAAATTTAATCAGTTTTAGAGAATCAGGTTTGACCAAACGATTTACCAAAATATCCTTACTTTTAAAAAGACATTAAATGCTCAATTTCAGTTTGAACATACTATATGATAATTTTGCTTCTCTAAATCTACTTTAATCCCTTTTTACTCAAACACCTTCAACAACTTTTAATTTATTATGCTTAAAATAGATTAAAGTTGATTTTAGAAACTGATTCTGATTTAATTGAAATTTACTTTTAAGAATCAATCTCAAACGGCCTCTTAGCACCATAAAAGGGTTAAAAAGTGTCAATAATGCGTATGACATAAAAGAAGGGATCTGAATTGTAATAAAAAAAACAGTGTATCTGTATGCTTGTTCACATCTTATTTAATCTGGATACTCGTACACTTTTCAGCGATAAATAGGATGTAAAAACCAAGGATGTAGAAACTGACTTTATTCAAAGAAATTGAAAATAAATTCCACCCGATATATCCGTTTCCATGTTTGGCTTCAAGAAGCAGGAGCAAATATACAATTCAGTGATGTCTTCAAACTTTAAAAACACTTAGAAAAAAATTGTTTGCAGCATTTGGCCATAAAATAGTTTTTCTGATTATGCATCTTAGCGCAATTCAGTGTTATTCTCAAGTGTAGTAAATTTTGTGTTTGGCCTTACTCACTGTCAAAAAAGAGGAAGCAACCTCAAATTGGCCTTAAAATTTGAGAAAATTGTAATAGGAGCTTTTAAAAACCAAAAATCTTACATTTAACCCAAAAAGAAAATAATTTTGTAATATCATAGCATGTTCTTTACCAAGATTCCAACCAATAGGTAGAATCCTAATCAAATGCACTTTGCAGTCGCGCTAAAGAAGTTCTCATGCATAGTAGTTACAGAATTGATTACAGTACTCCACATTTCATTACTTAAACTCTATTTTTGTCCCTAAATATTTCAGATGGGTTAGATTTTAATCCCCTATTATTCCTCGGTAATACTTCTCCAAGATAATAGTAGGTGATTTATGTACCAAAGTTTGCATGACTTACATATAGCTTTGTACTTATTTACTTTTGGGGGTTTTTTACTAGCTCGCTCCCAAACGGGTCATCAAGTGCAATATGAATTTAGTGAAGCAAATATTACATAATCTTGAACCATTGGCCTTAACCATCTAGGACTATCGAATTAGGAATAGTTAATGTGATGAAAGCATGAGTAAAGGGCCAGGTCAAAACTAGTAATGACCAACTTGCAATAGGATTACCTGAACTCTTTAAGTGCTAAACTCGAGAATTACTGGAAGTCGAATATAAGTTTCTTCTTTCTCATTCAAAGTAATTGTTCTACAAAACTTGATGATCTATTTACAAACTTGCCACGAAGTTGTAAACTTTCAATTGTTTATAAAACGGAAAATGCTCAACGGTAGATGTGACCCATATTTAAAATTTAAAACTTTCTAAAAGTGAAACACGTCAATAACTCCCATTACAAAGATTCACCTCTTCTTCTTTTTTCCTTTTAACATAAGAGGGTGTTCGTGTTTCCCTTTGAATTTTTTTTCTTCCCAAAAAAAGCCAATTTTTCTCGTGTCTATACAAACACTTTGGATCACATAAGGTTTGACATAATGAAACTATTCACCTGGACAGAGTTACAGAGTTGTTTCATATGCTTTCGTCTGGATCATAATAGCTTCTAATAGAACATAAATTAGAGATTATGCGCAACGTATTACCAACTCCGAAATAAAGTTCTAAATCTACAATCTAGTACTGAGGATATTTCTGTTAAATCTTGGAGGCAGAGATTGTTTTTATTTCGTTCGAAGATTTATCTGTTGAGGGAGCTTCATATTCCTATCACAAACAATGAACCAGCTTCCCTCGTAATTCTATTAACATTGGTTCACATTTTTATGTAGCTTCTCGTGGCTGTGGCACAGAAAAAAGAAGAAAAAAAAACTAGCTACTCTCGTGATTCCACTGACAGTTCAGTCATCCAGGATTGTATCAAAATGGTGTCTAATCTCTAGTGTAAAAGTCAAAGTTGGCTGAGGGTCGGTGGCAGGGATGGGCCAGGCCTGAGGAGGCTGGTTGAAGGGGAGCCTCTTAATTGGGAACGAGGAAGAAACCGTGAGTACGAAGGTAGCGTTTGAAATCACTTTTAATTTTAGTTTTTTACTTTCAAAAAAATAAATGGGTGTTTGATTACCTAATTTTTATTTTGAGTTTTTTTTTTGTGGTGATTTGCAGTGACGGTGGTGGGGCGTGGATGTGGTTAGCGACGACCGACAGTTGCAGGCAGCAGCTGCCAGCTATGGGTGCACTACAAGAAAAATTATTTTTTACGATAGACTTTTAGCGACGGAGTGACGGAGTATAATCCGTCGCTAAAAGTCCTTTCAGCGACAAAAAACACAGTCTGTAAAAATCCGTTGGCAAAAAATATTTACCAACGGAATATACCGTCGGTAATAGTTTTTGCCGATAGAATATTAGCGACGGTGTAACCATCGCTAGAATTTTTTTTATAAATATCCGTCGGTGAAAGTTTTTAAAATAGGATTTTCTGCGATGGACTTTTAGCGACGGTATTTGTCCGTCGCTAAAAGTTCTTACATATAATAGGTTCGTCTTTTTCTCTCTCTCCCTCCTCGTTTCTCTCTGTCTCTCACTCTTACCTACTCACCGGTGATTTTTTTTACCGTCGGTCTCCCTCTCTGGCCACCCACCTCCGGCGACATCACCCCCTCCCCCTCACGTCGTGCCCCTCCATATTCGCATCCCACCAACTCAGCGCCACCAATTCTCTCCACTGCCCGCCACCAAGGCCCTCCATTTCCGCCGTCGCCACACCACCTCTGTGTATGCTTATTTGCCCTAATTTGCTTTAATGCATGTTTAAGCGCCATTTGCCCTAATTTTGAGATGCTCTGATTTATGTCCTAATTTGCTCTAATTTGTTTCTTATAATTTCAATTATTTTTAATTGTTGATGAAATTGATTTGTAACTAATTGATTAGTTTGTTTAATTGCTGATGGAATTGATGCCTACATATGTATATTACAAAATATGGAGAATTGAGACTTTAGATATGATATGGAGCATTTGAGAATTAAGAATGTTGAAGGAGGAGGGACTCAATTGGATTGAATGTGTGATTTTTATTAATTTTTATTACACTAAGCATTTGAGACTTGAGATTGTTGACGGAGGATGGGACCCAATTGGATTGTTGACGGAGGATGGGACCCAATTGGATTGTTGCCCGGAGGTGTCCGACATGTGTCTGGATGTGTCGATGAGGTGTCAAGGTGTTGGTAGGTCACGGACACTGCGTCCGATTTACACCGACACCGAAAAATGTCACATTTTGGCTTTATACTTGTGGACACCTCTTGAATCGAACCCTAAATTAAACCCTAAATTGAATGTCGTAATCCAATCGAACCCTAAATTAAACTAATTGAACCCTAAATTGAATGCCCTAATCCAATCGAATCCTAGATTGAACTAATTGAACCCCCTAATTGATATGCGAAATTGAATGCCCCAATTCAACCGAACCCTAAATTGAAGTAATTGAACCCTAAATTGAATGCCTTAATCGAATTGGACCCTAAATTAAACTAATTGAACCCCTAATTGAACCCTAAATTGAATGCCCTAATCCAACCAAACCCTAAATTGAACTTATTGAACTCCCTAATTGAATGTCCTAATTCAACCGACCACTAAATTGAACTAATAGAACTCCTAATTGAACCCTAAATTGAAGTAATTGAATCCTAATTAAACCCTAAATTGAATGTCTTAATCGAATTGAACCCTAAATTAAACTAATTAAACCCCTAATTGAACCTTAAATTGAATGCCCTAATCCAGCCGAACCCTAAATTGAACTTATTGAACCCCCTAATTGAATGCCCCAATTCAACTGACCATTAAATTGAACTATAATTGAACCCTAAATTGATGTAATCGAACCCTAATTAAACTACTTGAACCCCTAATTGAACCGAACCCTAAATTAAACTATTTGAACCCCTAATTGAAACCTAAATTGAATGCCCTAATCCAATCAATAGATGATTTTAGGTTGTTAATTGATGATTTTAGGTTATTAGCTGTGCATTTGAAGTAAATGAGATTATTAATTGATGATTTTAGATTGTTAATTGTGCATTGAGCATTTGAGATATTGATATTGTTGACGAAGGATGGGACCCAATTGGATTGAATGTGTGATTTTTATTGCATTGAGCTTTTGAGAATTGAGATTGTTGACGGAAGATGGGACCCAATTGGATTAAGATTTCCATTCGGTAGCATAGACACGGACACCGCGTTCGATCGACGCTGACACCGAAACAACATATTTTAGCTTTATACTTGTGGACACCTGTCCGGCACCGTGTCCGACTGTCCGGCAATTAAAAAATAAATCAATGTCTTCGAACACCCTATATGAGGTGTCGGACACGTGTCCGGATGTGTCGATGAGGTGTCGAGGTGTCGGTAGGTCACGGACACCCCGTCCGATCAACACCGACACCGAAAAATGTTACATTTTTGCTTTATATGTGTGGACACCTCTTGAAGGGGTAACGGACAAGTTGTCCGGCATTTAAAAAATAAATCAATGACTTCGGACGTGTCCGGAGGTGTCGGTACGTGTTGGTAGGTGTCGGACACATGTCCGGAGGTGTCCAACACGTTTTCGGAGGTGTTCGACACCTTTCTGGATGTGTCGATGGGGTGTCGGTAGGTTACAGACACCGCGTCCGATTGACACCGACACCGAAATGTCACAATTTGGCTTTATACTTGTGGACACCTTTTCAAGAGGTGTCCGGCACCTCTTCAGGGGGTGATGGACACAGTGTCTGGCATTTAAAAAATAAATCAATGTCTTCAGAAGTGTCCAGAAATGTCGGACACCATACCGACACCCTATATGAGGTATTGGGAATTGAGATTGTTGACTGTGCATTGAGAATTTGAGAATTGAGATTGTTAACGGAGGATGTGGCCCAATTGGATTGAGATATCTGTGAATTAGTTGAATGGTTGGTTGTTGAATTTAGGTTAATTAGGTTAATGCGACATTTTTAGCACCCCTTAGAATCTCATCGTGGCTCCAGCACTGGCTATAATTAGCCCTAATTAGTCCCTATTAACCCTAATGAACCCAATTAACCCTAATTAGCTCTAACAAGCCTAATTAGTTTTAATTTACCCTAAGAACCCAATGAAAATTAAATCAGCTGTAATTACTCCAAATTGATCCTAATTAACACCAATCAGTCCAAATTAAACCCTAATTAGCCCTAATTACTCATATCTTGTAGACCCGTGATTAGATTAATTAAACCCTAAACCCTAAACCCTAAACCCTAAAATGTAACTAAACTCTGATTACGCGCGTTGATTCTCCTTCTTCCGTGGGTTCTACCACAGGTATAGTTGATAACGGTGTTTAGTACATTTTCGCTAGCCTTATATTTAAAGTATATTTGAACTGTATTAATGTTGTGTTTTGTAGGATCTCGACGAGGCCGTGGTCCGACACGCGGGGTACGCATCGACCCCCAGTGTAAATAGAGAGTTACGCTCACCCAGGAGGGTCTGTAAGTAAAAAAAAATATCACATCATGCCTTATATTTAAAATTTTGGAGTGTTAATTTATATTTGAACTGTATTAATTTATTTATTTACTTCTTTGGCAGGATCCTGGAGAATCAGGCGAGGACGAAGATCGGCGTTCTTGTGAAGGGCCGATTCTTCGAGCCACGCCTGTACTGGAAGGACTGGGATGTCGCTGCGAGGGAGTCCCTATGGGAGGAGTGGCTGGTACGGTGAAGTATTTTTTTCAGCGATAGTATTTGTTTAATTAGAGTTTGTTTTCTGTAGTTAATTTGTGTTATTGAATGCCTTACAGGAGGGGTTCACGTTTGACTCGCCTAAGCAGCAGGCACTGGGGCAGCAGGCCTTCTTTGCTTACATCGGCAAAAATTACCGCCGATGGCTCCACGACACAAGGGACCGGGCGAAGAAGATGCTGCCCGAGGGTGCCCCAATGACGGAGATGACGAGATATCCCCCACATTGGATATCTCCAACTGTATGGACGGCGATGATAGATCGGTGGGCTGCGGATCCAGGTTGGGACGCCAAGAGTAAGTGCGGGGCTGAGAACAGACAGAACAAAGATCCGACGCACACGGGGGGGTCGGTGCCACACGACATCGTCCGACACAAGAATGCGGTCGAGCACCCGGATCTGGAGGACGATGAGGTCGTAGCTCTGACGTATAATCAGACGCACGTGCAGAAGAAGGACAAGGACGAGGCGCACCGAACGGGCGACTATATTTCAGATATTGCCCGGCCGATCGATGTGAGTCAATTTGTTTAAGTTGTTAATTTTTTGTCTTTCTATCCTCAATGTCTGTTGCGTTAATTAATGCCCTAACATATCTTTATATCACTATTTTTTGCAGGCCTCGTATGAACAGCTTAGGGGGTCCGAGGAGCAGTCCGGACAGCCATCAGTGTCCACTAGTACGGGTGCGAGTACTGGGGCGTTGAAGCGATGGCTGGATACGCCGGAGGTCGTCAATCGGCCGAAAGGCCGCATACGCGGCCTGCCTAGTCGGACTGCTCATGCCGTGATAGGAGCGTCCTCACCCCCTGCCTCTGCCCCTCCACAGACACCGGCTCCTCAGCATCCGTTGGACGACGAGGAGATCCAGCGCATTGCTACGGTGGTGTTGAGGATGATCAGGGAGCAGGATCAGCAGGGTACCGTAGCTGGACATGCCGAGCCAGCCCCGAATCAGCAGGATCCAGATCCGGGACTCGGCAACCCCTGATGAGCCTCTTCTCGTGCCCGGTCCCAGCTTTCCCCCCGCCCTCGCGCCCGGCTTGTACTCTTCTCCCCTCCCCTAACCAGCTGTATCTGGTTCCCAGCTTGTACATAATGAGTCTTTTTTATAATTAACTTTACATATTTCTTTGTGTATTGATTATTGCGTGTTGTTGTTGAGGATTGATTATTGCGCGTTGTTGTTGAGGATTAATTTTTTTATTACAGGTTTGGCATTAGAAAAATTAAAAAAATATTTTAAAATTTTTTGACTTTTGGCGACGGATTATATCCGTCGCTAAAAGTTTTTTATTACAATCGGTGTTTAGCGACGGAATATTCCGTCGCTATATAAGACATTTTGCGACGGAATATTCCGTCGCTAAAATATTTATTCCGTCGCTAATTTAACAAAATTTTTTAATTAAAATACTTAAAATATAATTAGAGACGAATATTCCGTCGCTAATTAATGAATAAATCCGTCGCAAAAGCTTAAATATTACACGACGGATTTGAAAATTCCGTCGCCAAACTATTAGTGGCGGGCTTTTATACGAGGGATTTTTAACGACGATAAATCCGTCGTTAAAACATTTAGCGACGGAATTTAGGCGTTTAGCGAGGGATTTTTCCGTCACTAAAAGTCTTTTTTCTTGTAGTGGTGCCTGTTGCTGGCGAATTGCAGTGGGCAATGGGCGGTGGCTGTGGTGGTGGTCTCAAAATAAAAACCAAAACTGAAAATCCAAATCTCCTAAACGAGAGTTTTTAAAAACAGCCCTATTTTAAAAATTGGTGTTTAAAACTGAAGGAAAAAAAATAAAATTATGTGTCAAACACGGTTTTTTTCCAGTTTACCAAAACTAGAGAAAAACTGAAAACAAAAAGTTATCAAACAGACCCGAAGTTTAGGACGAACTTCTTTAGGCGACAAGCATGGCACTCGCCATTTACGACATGATTTAGTTGTACTTAGCTAGGACGAAATGGACTATAAAACTTCTTCATTTCTATAATACTTGCCCTTAGGCACAACTATGTTCGTCTCCGCTCCAATTCTAAACGTGGATTTGTTTTGCATACATCTTTGGAGTAGAATTCAATTTCTTCGCCGTTAGTATTTTCTTCAAGCTAATTCAATTTGAGAAATTCACAAACACGCATCGACCTTTATGCATGGTGTTGGTGGTGGCGTTATCATTACTAGCCCAGGTTGAGGTGTGCCTTTGACAATGGTCAACGACAGTGCTGGAGTTTTGAGGCCATCGTTATATAATCCAAGATCAAGAAGAACTAAACTAATACTTAAATAGATGAGCCTTATGGGCGTCTACTCTCATGGCCAATTAATTTTGAGTTAGATATTTTTATATGGAGTAAGTGCGAGGCGTAATAGATAATTCAAAATTGAATCCACTCCCACGCTATTTAATTCATACACGTGCTAGACCTACTCAAAAGAAGTCTGGTCAAGTGGGGGGCATGTCGAGATACAATTTCGCATTGGAGAAAATATGAACTAATACTTCAATATTTAAGCGTTTCTTCCCTCGTTCTTAATTGATTTTGAATCGGATGTTTTTATAGAGGCTTGATGCATGAGTTTTCAGGAAGTTATGGAAAGTGATTTTTTGGAGGTTATAAAGATTCAAGTTGAGTTGACTCGACTCAGCCATTGGGTGTATAGATATCGTGTCAACTCTTTCTAAAGTTGAGTTGACCCGGTTATCTTTGAAAAGTCATTTTTAGTTAATAAATCTTAATGATAAAATATACCATTGTTCTTAAAGTTTGTGTGAAATTATAATCAATGACACTAAATTTTAAAAAGCAACAAGCTGTAACAACAAACGCTAAAAAAGGTAGAATCTGTGTTCATTCGTTTGAAATCTGTTAGAGAAATGTACTTATTTGCTGAGTCCATCAATACATATTTTTAAAATGATAATATTATCCTTATATAATATATACACTATATAGGGTTTTAAAACCCTAACTAATAGTAGAATCACACTCAGCGAACCTTCAGATCTGAAATGTGGCTAAGGATCTTTTGGTTTATTCCTTATATTTGAATGAATAAATATTGCATCTTTCACTTGACAAAAAGTTCAGAGAGGATATTGCAGTTTCTCAGATACATGCTTATAATTTCTCTCTCCACACCTTCTAACTCTCAACAATGTCTCTCTCCACCACCACCACCACCACCACCACCACCACCAAATCGCCTATCCCCACCACCGGCTTGCCTTGCGTCTTACCCTTTGTCCTCTGCGCCAGCCTTAGTAGGTCCCCTTTACTCTTTAGCCCTGGTTTTGTGGCAGAGCAGATTTGGTCTTCAATCGAGAAGGCAATCCTTGGTCAGGCATGCCATGAGTTTCTGTGGTGGTTGCTGGTGGTGACGGAGTTGGGTTTGGTGGTTGGGGATGCCGATGGAATTGATGGTAAGGGAGGGGGCGCGCTCTGAGGTTGAGGGAGGGATGTGGCAGCGACAGGGAGGGAGGAGGGGCTGTTAGAAGATGTGGTAAGAGAGAGAGAGAGAAACCTAATTTGCAAATTTAAAGAAAGGTATTCTAAGAATTTATATTTTAAATCATGGGCAATATGGTCGTTTCTTTCAAACCGTCAAGTATTCGGTATTCCGTTCTATCAATAGACATAAGTGTTAATTTTTTCAACTAATGAACATGCTTATAATCATGAATGTCTCCGTCTGTACGTCTGACAAACATGTAAATAATGTACTTTAAAAGTTGAAATGACAGCTTTGTAATCCGTTAAGAAAGTCAAACTTGTTCATTCGAGTACGTACCTAAAAAATTAAGAAGAAGAACTTTGTAATCTGTTAAGTAAATCAAGTATGTTCATGAGACACCTCTAACAAAAGAAAGACACCCATTTCGAAAATGATAAGAAAAAATATCAATCAATATCGTTAACTGAAAGTGAGTATCAAAACGTTTAAACCGATTCGAACCTTTCAAACTGCGCCAATCTAATCTGAACCTTCTAAAGATTTTAACAGTTTAATTTCAAATTTCTCAAACCGACCTTTGGTTCGGTTCTGTGATTCATGGTTCACTTTTTTAAAAACGACCATAAACCAAACCAAAACTGAACCAACCTATGATATGCTAATTTATTTTAGTGACATTTTACATACGCGGTACTAAGCAAATCTAATTAAACAAAGTCTTGAAAGTTAATGAAAAAGAAAATTATGTTAACAGTTATAACACAAAGTCTAGTGATCACTATCTCTTGCGTATATATTCATTCTTTCTTCTATATCAATAACAAATGTATAATTGAGTTTTTATTATAACATATATCTTGAACACTAATTGTATCTTTTTTTCCCCTCCCTTTTTAATAGAAAGGGAGAATAACATTGATAAGATAATAAGAGTTTTGCACCTGACGGTGCATTACAATTCCAAAGTGTTGATCATGACATGCCATGATAATTAAACAAAATACAATCATGCCTATTTACAGATCAGTTAGAGACAGACAGGTTGAGGAATAGCAAAAGGCAAAAAGGTCGCATAGAATAAAGATTCCTTTACAACAATACTTAGATATTGAACTTAAAAAGATTATGTGCAATTTAGTCTAAATATAACTTCAACTTTGAATAATATTTAGATTTAATAGTAGATGCGTAAATGGATAACTTTTATTAATAGGTACAAATCGTTTCAAATTAAATCATTTAAACAAATTAATTAAAAATGGAAAGATAATAATTCGGTGTGCAATTTGACGTCGAAGTCTCGTAGAAACCCTTGTAAACATCTGATCATAAATACGGGTAGATATCAACGGGTTGTGTCGACCTTTTCAAAATAGTCACACCTCTTCACCAACGTGTCACCCTGCACATGTCGCCACCTCTCCGCCCTCATTCTCTCTCCCCCTGTTTAAACTTCCTCTCGCTGTATCTCTCTCATCGATTCTGCTTACAAGGAGCTTCCATTTCCACATCTCTTTATTATCCCGCCGACGCCGTAAAGTAATTCTCTCTCTCTCTCTCTCTCTCTCTTTCTCTCTCTAGACTATGTCTATGCATTCTCACACATGTACTCTCGTTCTTCAATGTAATTATCGTCTGGTTCTCTGTTGCATGGTGGGTCTTTGGTCTTTCGCCTTTTTAGCTGTTTTATGATGTATTCTACTGGCAATAGTGTAGTGTTTTGTTTGCTGAAGTGCTGAACAGTGGAGGAGCCAGACTATTGTTTTTAAGGTGGGCGAAAATGTTATCGTTTCAAATGTTTTCTGCCCTAATATCGCCAAAGTTTTCAAGACAGCTGTCTACATTATAACTTTGTATGGTGAAATGTGAATAAAGCCAAATCCTTCCCTCTTTTGGGCTAGGGGCATGAATTTAGGCATTAAACTAGGAAGAAGTTTTATTTAGTAATCAAATGTCATAAGGTGCGCAATTTGACAGTGACAATATACATTTTTTCTGTTTATTAGTAGCATTGTGGGCATTTTTACAAATTTAAGGAGGCAATTGCCCTCATTGGCTTCCAGATGGCTTCAACACTGGTTTGCTCGAAATCAGTTTGTGTGTTTCTGCCGCCGTTCATAGTCTACAAATTATATGAAGGGTTGACCAAAACAAAATAAGATAAAGATCAAAACAAAATGCAAGTGGTTGTGCTTTCAAGCTGATCATGTGACCCATTTGATGTGCATTTCCTGTTCTAAAGTGGATGTCCCTTGGTACTCACAAGTCTCAGTTCACTAGAAACTTGCAATTCTTTTGTGGATAATTTCATGAGTATGTGTTCTGTTTGGTCAAAGTTTCTGATTTTTCTTTGAGGACTTGAGTTCCTAGGAGTAGATGAGCTCGAATTTAGTTACATCCGCAACCACTAGCATACAACTGCGAAGATTGTCCCAACTGCAATCACGTGTCCGGAAGTCCTCTTTGCGAACAGACAATTAGGATTGGGTTTTTCGGGGGTGAAATTATGTTAGGGTGGATTGTACGACACCCACCTACTCGGACACTCTTAGGCCTAGTACAAACTGGAGAAAAAAGAAAAGGAAAAAAAGAAGAAGAAGAAGAAGAAGAAGAAGAAGCCCTTGGCAGAAACCTGATCATATATATTTTTGTGACACTGCAGCAGAAATATGCTTTAGTTAACAAGTAACGCAAACTTCCATCAAATATCGTTTCTTTTAGCGAATGCCAAAACTTTAAAGGAGATAAGCCAAAGATAAAAGCAGTAGTGTCCTTAACGAAAATCCCAATCAACAGTCTGTTTTATGTTGATGATTCTTATGAATCATCTAATGTGATCATTTTAGTACAATATTTGATGGTATTGTATATAGGCAATCGTCAAATTAGACAGAGCTAATGAATGGCTATTATAAATCATTTGGATTACATTAATCCTGAGTGAGTGATTACTGATTGCTCTACGGCATTATGGAACTTGAGCACAATCGACTAACCTTTTGTTAGAGCAGCATGAAATTAGCAGGGAAATAAACATGCCCATATAAGTCAATATTGAAATTAAACGTACAAGTTATCTTCTCATGTGAAGAAGTTGCTTGTTTAACATTTGCTGCTATGGCTTGGGAATAAAGGTTATTAGTTATTTCCTGGAGTGTAGTTACCAATTGTTAGGAGTTGGTTATTGTGGTAGTTATGCTTTGCGCTTGGTTTGTACCAGAAATATATGTGGCAAGACATATGATAATGATCCTCAACAACATCAACCAAATGTCTTTTTTTTTTCCTGTCGAAGTATTCTTAGGAGTAGGTATTTTAACGCTTACTTTTCTTGCCAAAAGCCTTCATAGGGGTAGATTAATTTATCAAAAGCCTTTGTGGGCCCACAAGTTTCAACTGTTCATTTTTATTTCCCAAACGCTTTGAAGAGGTCCTTAGTGGAAAGGCAAAAATATACCATACTTAGAATTGAGTGTAGCCTTTCCCTTACTATACGATAGGATAGGAGGTTTGCAGCTGGACTCAAACAACAACTGATGCTAAGGAAGTAGGTTCACCGTACACTTGAGGTGCCACAACGAGTATAGTCCAAGTCGGATGCTAGGTAAGATATTATAGGAGCAAGGGCGAGAACAGAGGCAACCTAGACAGAGCTAGAAGACTGCTTGCATGAAGGCACGGATTGAGTGCGAGGATGATGGTCGTGAGTCCAAAATTTCTGGTGCGTGGTTTGTACTTAGGCCGAATATGACATTCTAATGTTCGTGTATGTAGTTAGGAATGCTTTTCTCTTTAGGATTTTCTAGCTCTAAGATTTTAGAGCAAGAAAGTGAAATTGTAAAGTGCTCTAAATTGTTGTTCAAAAAAGTTCCTGAATCCTCTGTTCATAAGAAGCCGAGGAGAGCTTGCCATCAAGAGACACGTGGCACTCTGGAGGTGCCACCTTGCTAAGGGTGTGACATATTTCGGCGTTAAACTATACCATTGAATTGGTATACCTGCTTAGCCTATCCTGCACAACTTTGCTCTCTCTGTATAGGAAGACCGATTCATACAACGCAAGTGTGGCCGGTGAACACCTTAAATCTAGCCACCTGTCCAACAATATTACCGAGTTCCATGGAAGCATTAAGAGATGCGAAGAAAACATGGCAGTGGTGGTGGACTAGGCGCGATGCCTTTCGGAGAGCTATTCCCATCTCGGAGTGACCCGAAGGTCATGATCCTTCTGGGCGTCAATGAAGAGCCAAGGCGTTGGAGCACGTTGACTTATCCTAATAAAGACCAATTCTATGGAAGAGCCACCCTAATCCCAATAAAGACCAACCCTATGGAAGAGCCACGGTGTAGAGTATGTACACAAGTCAATTAACCACGCATGGGTAGTACTTGGAGGAGAAGAGCCCCGATATGGAGCATGTAGTCTAATCACGCATGCATCCTGGAGGAGCGAACCTACACCTACGCATCAAAGAGTAGCACTCGTGCCAGAGCAGTGAGAGCTCCCTGAGGTAATTGTTCTGGAGAGTGAGACTAACCATAATGGCAAAAAGGTCCTCGTGCTGCAGCCTATGAGCCGAGCCCCTCAGGATGCTGCATATTTCGGGGAGTCACGGGAATGAGTCCAAGAATGTTCCACGTCGAAGGACAAGGAGCATGGTGCATGTTCCACTGCCAAGGCCAAAGGCGCATGATGTGCAGAAGATAAAGACCTTTTCAAGGCACATTACCTGAGGACGATGCGGTGCATGGGTGCGACGGATGCATGCAGTGTAAGGGGCACGTGGCATGGTGTCACGGGCTGCCCCTTGCACCCGCCTAGCACCGCGCCCCCGCGCCCATCCAGCTCAGCGCCCCCGCGCCCTTCCAGCAGGCGCCCATGCGCCCTCACAAGTTCATCAAGTCTCGCGCCCATGCGCCCGTCAAGCACAGCGCCCGCGCGCCCAATTGCAGTGCCCGCGCACGTCAAAAGCCAACAGTGAAGATCTAAAGATCCAGGCGTGCGTTTTTGCTCAATTTTGGTGGAGACCACCGTTGTATATATTTAAGTTTCCCTGTAAAATTTCAAGTCATTTCGAGTTGTATTTCTCTAAAAAGGGGCACTATGACTCCTCGCACATAGTTACGTCTACTACTGTCACTTTAGTTTTACCTCCTAATGGTACTATATGGGAGTCATGCACACCCATACCCGAGAGTCCCTTGCTTTGTTTTAGCTTGCCGTTCTAGCTAGATTGCACACTGTGGATGCAAACAAAGCCTTTTGTAAGTTGTAATGATGCTATTGAAGTAATGAAGATATTTGTGACCGTTTTGCCCTCGTGTTGAAATTTACTCTTTGTGCACTGTTTTATGCGATGTTGATGCACTGCTTGCTATAAATTGTTGAGATTGGTTGGCGGACTCTTCTTGCGAGCGGCAAGTCGAGTGCCACACACGGTTTCCTTGTGCCATCAAGGGCCACCGTGTGTCAGGTGGTATCAGAGCCGCGGTTGTCCAAGAGACCGTGGCTTCAGCTAAGAAAATATTGTGGGATAGTTTGTTGAGAAAAACTATGGCCAACACGAAAGAGAGAATCGATGCTTTGGAAGCACAGATACATGACATGATCAAGAGTGACCAGGATGCTCCAGGCATCCTGAAGCAATTCTCCCTTCGCCTTGACGCGTTGGAAGTGAATCTTGAAGCCACTGATAATACCCGATATGCTGAGAGCATGGAATGGGAGGGGAAGTTTCAGGAGCTTCAAGATCGAGTGGAACACCATGCACGGCACAGTGGAGGTATAGACTGGGAGTCTAAATTTCAAGAACTCCAGGATCGAGTGGAGCTTCTTAGTCGTGCAGTGGTTAACACACCCGCTGGGGGTGCGGAGCACTCGTCGAGGCCCCGAGTGCCAGAGCCCAAGAGTTACGGGGGAGCCCGTGACGCCAAGGAATTAGAAAATTTCCTTTTCGATATAGAACAATACTTTCGAGCCATCAGAGTAGACTCGGAAGCGACAAAGGTGTCGATGGCTGCCATGTACTTGGTTGGAGATGCCAAGTTATGGTGGCGTAAGAAGTACGCAGAGATCGAAGATGGGTCTTGCGTCATAAACACATGGGAGATACTCAAACGTGAGCTAAAGAGTCAGTTTTTCCCAGAAAACACCGCATTCAACGCGAGAAAAGCGTTGCTGGAATGCAAGCACACCGGATCGGTCCGGGAGTATTGCCAGGCATTTTCTGCCTTGATGTTGGACATCAGTGACATGTCCGCAGTCGACAGACTCTTCTTCTTCATGGAAGGGTTAAAACCATGGGCTCGTACCGAGCTTAATAGACGTCGGGTGAACAACCTTAATGAAGCCATCATCGCTGCCGAGAGCCTTTCAGATTACAACTCTGAGCCACAGAGACCCCCTCAGAGAGGAAATCCAAGCAGAGGTATTGGTGGCAAGAAGCCAGGGGGTCCAATGCCAAACCAAAGTTGGGGCAGTAAAAGCAGTTGGGCGTCAAACTCTTCTACCCAACAGAAGAGTGGAGTTGGGTTCAAAGCCAAGCCTGACGCTAGCACCAGTGGAGAAGTGAAGAAACCTCCTTTCAGGGGTTGCTTCTTGTGCCAAGGACCGCACGTGATCGCTAACTGTCCGCAGCGACAGATGATGAATGCCTTCTTTGACAACATTGGGCAGGTGCAACGTGGGGAACAATCTGGCTCTCGACCAAGGCACCCACCAACAGATGAGCAAACAGACACACAAGATTATGAAGAGGAAGATGCCGTCGGGGCCTTTCCTCAGTGGTGCAATGCGGTGACAACACAGGTTGGGAACCCCAAAAAGAGCTCGACTGGAGAAGAGCCTAAAGACATGCCGCCAAAGAAAAAGGGTGATGTACCAGGAAAAGGCTTGATGTATGTGGACATCAAGGTTAACGGGAAGGCCATCAGGGCCATGGTGGACACAGGAGCTACCCATAATTACATTTCTAGCACCGAAGTGGAAAGACTGGGTCTAACTCTAGAAAAAGGGTGCGGACGGGTGAAGGCTATCAACTCCGCCGCACAGCCAGTAGCGGGGATAGCGAGATCTGTTTTGATCAAGATTGGCCCATACGAAGGAAGGACCAACTTTTCAGTAGTCATCATGGACGACTTTAAACTGATCCTTGGGTTGGAGTTTCTGCGTGACACGAAGACCACAGTGATGCCATGTTCCAACTCGCTAGTCATGCTTGGGAATAAACCATGTGTCATCCCAACTATATCTTCTAGGGCGGGAGAGCGTTCTATCTCAGCCCTCCAGTTGAAAAGGGGATTAAAACGGGATGAAACAACCTACCTTGCCATGCTACGGTGGGACGAAATTGAAGAAGTATCGGGACCACTACCGAAAGAAGTTAAAGTGATATTAAACGACTTTGAAGATGTGATGCCTGATGAATTGCCGAAGAAATTGCCACCTAGAAGGGCAATTGACCATGAGATAGAGCTCGTGCCAGGCACGAAGCCACCCGCCCGAGCTCCGTATCGGATGTCACAACCAGAACTTGCTGAACTCAGAAAACAATTGACGGAGTTGCTAGATGCGGGTTTGATCACTCCCGCGAAGTCGCCTTATGGTGCACCAGTCCTCTTCCAGAAGAAACAAGATGGTTCTTTGCGGATGTGTGTGGACTACAGGGCGCTAAACAAGGTGACTATTCGGAACAAGTATCCTATTCCTTTAGTCGCCGACTGTTTTGATCAGCTTAGTAGGGCGAGAGTGTTTACCAAGTTGGACTTGAAGTCTGGGTATTGGCAGGTCCGAATTGCCGAAGGTGACGAGGCGAAGACAACTTGTGTCACCAGATACGGGGCGTATGAGTTCCTGGTCATGCCGTTCGGCTTGACCAACGCCCCGGCCACATTTTGCACCTTGATGAATCAAGTTTTGCGGGACTACATTGACGATTTTGTAGTGGTGTATCTCGATGATATTGTGATCTACAGTTCCAGCTTGGACGAGCATCTGAAGCACTTGAGGAAGGTGCTTGCCCGACTGAGGGAGCACGAGCTATACGTGAAGCTGTCGAAATGCACTTTTGCCCAGACCAAGATTAAATTCTTGGGCCATGTGATAGAACAGGGTCAGATAAGGATGGACTCAGGTAAAGTTCAAGTGATACAGGAGTGGCAGCCGCCAACGAATGTTTCAGAACTGAGATCTTTCCTTGGATTGACCAACTATTATAGGAAGTTTGTCCGAGATTATTCGAGAATGGCCCATCCCCTAACCGAACTTTTGAAGAAGAGCAATGTTTGGGAATGGTCCAAGGAGTGTCAATCGGCCTTCTCGGCTATGAAGCAGGCTATGTCTGAAGATCCGGTACTTGCTCTCCCTGATGTGTCGAAGTCCTTTGAAGTTCATACAGATGCTTCTGACTTTGCACTAGGAGGGGTTCTAATGCAAGAAGGCCACCCGGTGGCATATGAGAGTAGGAAGCTCAACGAAGCAGAACGTCGCTACACCACTCATGAGAAAGAGTTGCTCGCGGTAGTACACTGTCTCAGAATTTGGAGGCACTACCTGCTTGGTTCTAGCTTCATAGTGCGGACGGACAACACTGCAGTGAGCCACTTCTTGAGTCAATCTAAGCTCACTTCGAAACAGGCCAGGTGGCAGGAACTTTTGGCAGAATTCAACTTCATGCTCGAGTACAGGACAGGCTCAACCAACAGCGTAGCAGACGCCCTCAGCAGGAGAGCCGAACTAGATCAGGTAGCATTGATGGCCATGAATGCTATTGTTAGAGCAGATAGCCGAGTTGCCATCAACATCGGAAAGAAGATCAAGAAGGCCCTTACCAGGGATCCGGTTGCCCAACAACTACTGAAACTGATCGAGAGCGGTAAAACTCGACAGTTTTGGCAAGAAGATGGTTTGCTGATGACCAAAGGAAGACGGGTATACGTTCCCCGAGTTGATGATCTGAGACGAACATTGATTCGAGAATGTCATGACACCCTTTGGGCAGGCCATGCCGGAGGAGAAAGAACATTAGCTCTCCTTCAACAAGGTTACTACTGGCCCCAAATGGGGGATGAAGTGCAAGAGTATGTGAAAACATGCCTTACTTGTCAGCAGGACAAGGTGGAGCGTAAGAAGAAGGCAGGGTTACTACAGCCGCTGCCGGTCCCCAAGAGACCGTGGGAGAGTGTGTCATTGGATTTCATCACTGGTCTGCCGAAGGTTGAAGACTTAGGCACAATTCTTGTTGTCGTTGATCGGTTTAGCAAGTATGCGAGCTTTATCGCAACACCCAAGTATTGCTCAGCCGAAGACACAGCGCAACTTTTCTTTAAGTATGTGGTGAAGTATTGGGGAATGCCTCAAGACATTGTCAGTGATCGGGACTCCCGCTTCACTGGAAACTTTTGGACTGAACTCTTTAAGTTATTCGGATCCCAACTTTCGATGAGTTCAAGTTATCATCCAGAATCAGACGGTCAGACGGAGCGGTTCAATTCCATGTTAGAAGAGTACCTCCGCCATTTTGTCAGTGCAACACAGAAAAATTGGGTCAAGCTACTGGATGTTGCCCAGCTGTGTTTCAACTCACGCAAAAGCTCTTCGACAGGGAAGAGTGCTTTTGAGATTGTAAATGGACAACAACCGTTACTACCCCACACGGTAAACGTCCCCAATGCCGAGAAATCCCCAAGGGCCATAAGCTTCAGTGAAGAATGGAGGCAGAATATAGATCTAGCTCACTCCTACCTTGAGAAAGCAGCCAGAAGAATGAAGAAACACGCTGACAAGAACAGGAGATCTCAAGAGTTTACCGTGGGCGACAAAGTTATGGTTAAGCTACTGCAACAGGATCGCAAATTTCTAAGGGGAAGAGACTCTCGTCTTTTGCAGAAATATGAGGGACCCCTGACTATAGTGAAGAAGATAGGCAAGATGGCTTACAAAGTTGATCCGCCTCATTGGTGGAGCCGCCAGCTCCATCCCGTCTTTCACGTCAGCATGTTGAAGCCATTCTATGAAGACACAGCCGACCCCTCCAGGGGCCAAATCAAGAGACAAGGACTCAAACCCAAAGCAGCAGGAAAACGAGTTGCCGAAGCTATTTTGAATGATAGAGTGATTATAGCTTCCCGCAAACGCCATCAGGAGTACCTAGTCAAGTGGCAGGGACAAATGGATGAAGAAAACACTTGGGAACGAGCAGCAGACTTATCAGCCTACGCCGACAAGATTGAAGCCTACCACATGCAGAAGTTGACGAGGGCGTCAACAGCTCTAGTGGGGGAGAATGTCACGGGCTGCCCCTTGCACCCGCCTAGCACCGCGCCCCCGCGCCCATCCAGCTCAGCGCCCCCGCGCCCTTCCAGCAGGCGCCCATGCGCCCTCACAAGTTCATCAAGTCTCGCGCCCATGCGCCCGTCAAGCACAGCGCCCGCGCGCCCAATTGCAGTGCCCGCGCACGTCAAAAGCCAACAGTGAAGATCTAAAGATCCAGGCGTGCGTTTTTGCTCAATTTTGGTGGAGACCACCGTTGTATATATTTAAGTTTCCCTGTAAAATTTCAAGTCATTTCGAGTTGTATTTCTCTAAAAAGGGGCACTATGACTCCTCGCACATAGTTACGTCTACTACTGTCACTTTAGTTTTACCTCCTAATGGTACTATATGGGAGTCATGCACACCCATACCCGAGAGTCCCTTGCTTTGTTTTAGCTTGCCGTTCTAGCTAGATTGCACACTGTGGATGCAAACAAAGCCTTTTGTAAGTTGTAATGATGCTATTGAAGTAATGAAGATATTTGTGACCGTTTTGCCCTCGTGTTGAAATTTACTCTTTGTGCACTGTTTTATGCGATGTTGATGCACTGCTTGCTATAAATTGTTGAGATTGGTTGGCGGACTCTTCTTGCGAGCGACAAGTCGAGTGCCACACACGGTTTCCTTGTGCCATCAAGGGCCACCGTGTGTCACATGGGAACGACCGAGGCATGAGCATCACTGATGTAAGTAGCTCGGGAAGCAGGTAAAATTTGGACACCGCATGGGGGCGGCCGGTGGACAAGTGCCGGGTACGTAACATGGTGACAGCCATAGGCACGGCCAGTGGTCATAGTGTCAGGGGCATGTAACATAGGGATGGCGCATGTGCACGGTAGCTGCACATGCTGCTAAGGGCACGTCAAGTAGGGACAGCCCAGGGGCATGGGGATGAATGTCACGGTACCAGGTATAATGGCTTGTTGTCAGGCATGGGGTGTCCAAGCACCAAGATTGTCTAAGTTTCCAAGATACTTGATGTGTCTAAGAGACCCATGTGTCTAATACTCTAAGGTATGTGTCCAAGGCACCATGGGTGGAGCATGGACATGGTCAATGTCATGGCATGATTGTACGAATCAATGTCTTCAAAGGTCTTCAAGAAGGGTGCAAGACTATGCATGACCTTGGAACCATGTGGGTGACATGGTGGTGCGAGTATGGAAGAGTGGCAGGGGCAAAAATGGCACCTATTGACTCTTACATTATATGGCTGCCCCATAGGGTGCCTAGCCATGGAAGTGTGAGAGAAAAGAAGGGAAAGAGAGAAGAGAGTTCCAGTAGGCGGCTCTCCAAGGGTGGACATTGGTAGGCGGTTCACTCAGGACGGATGCCAAGCCCATTTTCTTCCTTAGACCTTCCAAACATCCAGAAAAATGCATGCCTTGGTCTTTTTGAGCAACTTTAGTGACACGTGATGCGGATGGTGAGCTCCAGGTTGACCAAGCTGGTAGCTTTGACGGTTGACCATTGAAAAATTTGTGACGTGTCGCGTGAAGTGGATCCTGAACAAAACCATGTGCGTAGCCAAAATGCGCTTGCAACAAGAAGCAAATAGGAACCCACTATTCCCGTTCAAATCTAAGCTAAAGATGCAGTCACGTAGGGAACTAATGTATACAGCTCTGGGAGATTGCCCACAACTGAAACAAAAGCCAACGTGTATAGGTCCTAGGTATAGATTCACTTTGGATGACTATAGGCTCCGTTTGCAAAAAAAAAAAATTGGTTTTCAGTTTACAAAAAGAATAAAAAAATTTAAAGAGCAGTTTAATTTTTTTTTTCTACAAACACAAGTGGGTGTTTGATAACCCAGTTTTTTTTTTGTGGTGGTTTGCGGTGGCGGTGGCCAACGGTGGTGGTGGCCGGCGGTGGGAGGTTGGTGGTGGTCTCAAAAAAAAAAAAACCAACACTGAAAAAAAAATTCAGTTTTTGGAGTTTTTAAAAACAACCTTGATTTTAAAACTGGGTTTTTAAACTGAAGGAAAAAAAAAAGGAAAATGGTTACCAAATGCAACTTTTTTTTCCAGTTTCTAAAACTGAAAAAAAAATGGGTGTTCCCACCTGTTCAATATATCGCAATATCATGATTTAAGGCTTGTTCTTATGCTTGTGAGTTCCCCTGTATAAGGATAAGAGGTGGCATTTTTCAGTGCTCAGCTCTTCTTTTAAAATCCTCCAAAGCTTTGAGTTTGTCAGTTGTGTACTTCATCTATATTTGCAAAGGGTCCAGAATATAATTGATCAGCTGAAACATTTCGGTTCCCTTTTCGTATTTTAAGTGATCCATGCTTCATCAAACCTCTAGTTGAACCGTTATGATGTCTTTGAGAGCCTTAAGTAATCGTACTTCCTGTAATATAGATGGGAATCGATAATTTCTACTTATAGAGTTACTATATCATCCATATTATGTTACTCTAAATTATGCAGAAAGTTAAACAAGATTTTCTAAATTTTTGTAGTTGAAAAAAAAAAAGATTAAACTCCTATGAAACATCTTTTATTTTCGACTTCTATGTTATTTCGAGTCTTTTAAACAATATTTCCATGTGGGAGGCAATTTAGACATAGTAGAAGAAACTTGGAAAGATACGTCCAGATATGGCTCTCAGAGACAATTTGATTCATAACTTTGAAGCTTGTAAACTTAAGAAGAACATAATTACCTTGAGACACATCAAAATCAGATAATATACTCGATATTTCTTATTGGCAGCATTCTCTGTTTTGTACTTGTTGTCGAGACTCGAGATCTTTGCGCAATTCAAGCGAATAGCAACCTACTATTCCCTTTCAAATATAGGATGGCTGAATTTGGCAAAAACACCCAAAGTTACAGACATGCAAGGAGCTAATCTATCTAAGTCTGGGTCATTGCTCACGAGCCATATAGAAATCAATGTTCATAGATCATAGGTAAAGGGGCTGTCCTTGGATGATAATGCTTCTCACTTGTTCTTTTTCTTAGGTTTCTCCTCATGCTGATAAACTTCCCTGCATAGAAAAGTGTAAAATTTTGAGTTTGTTTGTCAAGTGTTCTGCTTCAGTTTCAGCAAAGTATCCTCGAGTATAGTTGATCATCCAAAACATCTCATGGCCTTATATTCCTGAGCTGTCTCAATCATAGTGCTAGTTGAAACGCCTTTGTGATGGGTTACAGCACCTTAAATAATCACGCTTCCTGTGATGCAGATGGGAAGCAATAGTTTCTGCTTGTAGAGTTACTACATCACCCTTAATAGTTAGTGACAAGTACGCAAGAAGTTATACATTTATCATGGCATGATAGAAAAGCAGAGAGGTCAGAGAATTCAGTACTACTCTGTGTAAATTCTGTACGATAGGGCCTTTATATAGGCAAGGCATAGTATCCTACAAGTAAATATTTAGGCATAGCGACCTGTTAGCCTTCTGAGGTCCTGAAGAGGATGTTTGCTCATAGACGTGGCCAGTGGGGTGATCTATCTTGTAAATTTGTCTCCTTATTCTGTGGATTGATGTGATGTCATTAGCATGGTTTGAATCTCTTAGTCGATGTAGTTGCCCATACTAGCCTCTAAGCTTAAGCTTGTAGAGAATTGGCTCAACCATTTATGCCATGCTTGACAGCCTCCATTTACAAGTACTGGTATTACAAATACATAATTTGGTAAGCAGGAAGAAGAAGCAACTAAAACTAGTCTAATATTTACCCTTGGTTTGCTTAAGTTGTCTGCGAACGTGGGACAACAGCCTGTAGAACATACTCTGAGAATTTATGTTTTAATTATGTTCTACGGCTTTGAAGGACTATAGACTCTGTGCAATTTGGTTATATAAAACTGAATAGCCTACGAGGGCCAAAGCATTGATGGAGTAGAATTTAAGCTGGAAAGTGCTTGGTGGGTTGTATTTGTACCCGAAAACCTTTAGATATCAAAAATCTTTTCTTCGAGCTGCTAAAGTTTGGATTTGGGGGATCTGCTGCCTTAGGAGGTTACTTTTCCTAGTTTGGCTAACTGAGACAAGAAGCTGTCTCAATTAACAGAGCCAAACTAGAAATTTGAATATTGATCATTAATTTTGTCAACAACCTCAAGTAACATCGGTGCTGGTATACCATTATATTTGAATATTGATCATTAATTTTATCATTTATGTTGTTCATTTATTTGTTATGAATTTCAAGAAATCCGTCATTTCACATATTCCATTATTGTAAGAGAATATGGTTTTTGCAGGAGAGTTAATTGGTTGGCCCTTTTCATATGGATGACTCATGGGGCAGTTTGTTGTTACTTGTTTAATTTTCCAACATTTCCTACACATCAACTTTTTTCACTTATTGTGAATGCCATTGGTAGAATGGTTGTCATTATAGAATGGTGCCGTTTCTGTTGAAGCATGTTTCTTCTCTCATTATTAGATATTCTCTATGCAGGAAATAGACAGCTGAATTTTGACTTCTATACAGGTGGTGGCCATGTAGTCAGTCGGAAATAATGAATGCACTGGAATTGGTAGAATGGTTTATGTGACGGTGTTATTTCTCAAATTGATGGACACCTCATTAATCTTGGCAACAAAATCTTTCTCGCTGGTTAAGCTATCTTTTATATTTGGTCTGAGAAGTATCTGTATCGTTATTCACACATGGATTGAACTGCTGAGGGCTGCTATCTGGTTCCATGTAAATGTATTCTGGAGGATTATGGATTGGACTGTTGCTCTTATATCTCTTCCTGCACGAATTTTAACTGCCATACAGATGGAGAGGCTGGTAAGTTTTATTGTCCTATCTTAAAGTACTACCTTTCAGTTGGATAAAAAAGGATGCTATAGGTCCGGGGGGGGGGGGGGGGGGGAGAGAGAGAGAGAGAGGTTCGCGTGC
Source organism: Escallonia herrerae (assembly GCA_033070095.1). Classification (NCBI taxonomy): domain Eukaryota; kingdom Viridiplantae; phylum Streptophyta; class Magnoliopsida; order Escalloniales; family Escalloniaceae; genus Escallonia; species Escallonia herrerae. Next base: position 6,729 of record JAVXUP010001159.1, on the reverse strand, counting down.
ACATTGAATTCTTGCCCAGTATAACTTAAGTTTCAGGGGCGCATTTTTCAATCTACCAGATGCCCTGCTGCAAAGGCATGGTTGCTTCGATATGAGCTGGAGTTACTGGTTTGAAAATAGAAACAGAATATCCCATGCTAGACAAAAGGGTAAGAATTGAGTACATCGAACAGTTCCTAGGCACCAGAGTGGCTGGAGCCTCGTACTTGGGCCACTTATCTTTTCTTTTAAACGAACAACTATATTCCAAGAGATAAGCATAACGCGCTTTTCATTATAAATGTGCGCGAACTCACCTCTTAATCGTAGATATAGAGTACAGAAATTAAACATGAAAGAGGAAATTAAAGTTCTGGTAGGTTATGCAGTTGAGGTTGTGGCTAGTGTAGAATGAATTAATATAATGGTCTACCAGCACTGATGTTATTGTTCATGCATACTTCTTTTCTAACATTTTCTGTTATATAATTACAAAATGTCAACATTATATAAATTTCTACTTATGCTGTTTCTACTCATAAAACCAAAATTTGGGAAAATGAAAGTTCTCTCTTCGAGTCTCTTTTCATTTTCTGCTCCCCCCTCCCATCAATTGACTTCCATCATGTGAAAAGCTACTTCCATGTAATAGATGCACTTGTAGCAAGGGAATAATTAGCTTTATGTCATTATTACGTGAATGTGATGAGGGTTGCAATAGCACGAGTAAACATATGGATTTCACATGGTTCTGGCTTGAGATATGAAATGTCGCGTGATGCTAAAAGAAGCTTTCATGAGCCATACCTGCTTTGTTTTCGTGAGCCACGCTGCATTTCTTACCATTGGTACATTGTTCTGTGTTACTCAACTGAGAGAAGTACCTAATGATGTGCAGCTGGAGATGCATCTCCATGAGATGCAAACTGAGTTGGAGACCCTTTTATGGGATAGGAAGGAACTTCAAGACAGACTACAGTCGGCCAATAAAGAAAATAGAGTCACGGAGGTGATGTTAGCAGAACTTGAAGAGGAACATGACCAGGCTATCTTGAAAATTGACCTGTTAGAGGGTGAGGTGAAGTGTTGATCCTTCTGCCCTTGGATTTTTTGTGCTTTACGGCATACTTACTAGCGAATATCTTGATAGGTTTCTTATCTTCAGGGTCATGATTACCCAAACTGATTTTTATGCATATAAATTCTCTGTATGAATGCACTTTGCACCATATTTATATGGACATTTGATTTATTTGTAATTGTTATTGGTATGATAAAAGAAATGCTTTCTGCAACTTAACTATTAACTTGTTCAAAATTTGCACTATTATCACTGTACTTTTATTATTTTGCCCTCTGCGTTGAGTAGTATGCAATTTTAATTGTACTTATGAGTGAGTACATGAAGTCCATACTGAACCTCCATGACTATTTCTTTTATTCAGCTTATACACAGAGACATATATATGTGTGTGTGTGCGTGTGTGTGTTTACGTCTGTGTAGATGCATGCCCGATATTCAATCATATCAGAGTAGGTGTAGTGGCTTGTATGAATACGATAAATGTATATATTCAGAGTCTATCTCTGCCAAAACTGCTCAAGGTTTCGCAATTGTTTTAACCACCTAAAACATTAAATAATGCCTCCTGCTGTATGATTATGCATATCTGTATCTCCACGCGTGTTTAATGTTTCACAACTCTACTGCAGCTAACGGAAATGAATAATTTGCTAAGCCTTTCTCTAAATAACTGCTTCGTTTTCAAAATCTTTCGGTTTGTTGTTTATATATTGGCTTATGAGTACTTGTAGTTTATAGGTTTCTGCAACCGTTGAGACTCTCTCCTACAGCCAGTTTCTTTCATTAACATTGTGAACTAAGTTTCTCACTTGCCAGAAATTGGTTTATTATCTTCACTTGGGATCTTGTTAGATCTGTACTTAGGATTGCTGAGCATAAAGGGTCACTACCTTTTATAATTAGTTACTGATGATGTAATTTGTAGAGGGTCTATTTGATGATGAAACCGAGGAATCCAATTACGTCAATTTCACTTTTTTTGATTTTCTAATGCTCATCCATCAACTTGTTACTGCTTTTATTATGACATTTGATGAAGACTTTGGAGAAAAGGGCTCTACTTCTTGAATTCCTTTACGTTTTGATAATTACTCAAAATGTAATATATTTTACTCGTAAATTTTAGGTTGTTGAAATTTGTGTGGATTCCAACAGGTACAGGATTTGAAAGATGAAAACTGTTGTTTAAAGGAGGTTCAAAGTAAAGCACTTTGGAGCGCTGGAGGTCAAGTTGATACAGGTGATGGCTGCAATACCAAGGATGCTGATAAATTTGGGATTCCGTCGTGGATATCCTCTTATAGTCGAGGTAAGATTAATCTTGAAGACCTGCTGACGCGAAAAGATGCTTTGGGACATGAAAGCAAAGAGCCAATGGAAATGCATGAATCCTTGATCGGTGGATCAAAAGCCAGTGGGCGCATCCACCCATTTACACCTGCTGTTATGTCTACTAGTTTCTATGTAAACAGCACCCTCGAAGAACTCAGGGAGGTTGCAGTTTCACGGAGCCTTTTCAGTGCAATATTATTGCTTTTGGTTGGAATTATCATCTGGGAAGCTGAAGACCCTTGCATGCCTCTTGTGACAGCTCTGTTCACTGTGGTTGGCATGTCGTTAATGAGTGTTGTGCAGTTCTTCGCTTCTATTAACAATAGGCTGGCAGTTGATGCCGTTGCCCTCTTAAGCTTCAATTGGTTTATACTTGGCACACTAACCTATCCTACACTGCCTAGGGCTGCGCATATATTCGCACCTTTTGCTCAAAGATTTCTGCGATGGACAATAAGGAGGCTTGGTTTCTCTTCTTGAATTTCTTGGGGCGTTAACTACTCTAAGTGTTATCATGTATCCTCGTCTTTTTGCCATGACATGTTTCAGGTTTTTGTTGTAAATTCTTTTTACGGCCTGTGAAGTAAAGTTTACAAGGCTTGCTTTCTATTTTTTATCTTTTCCTTTTTCTTCAGAGGTTCTGTTCTGGTTGCCTTAGGTTGAATAGAAAAGATACAATATACGGAAATATCTGTACTATCGTTTCTCCTCGGGGGTTTTAAATCTATTCTATTAGTTTTGCAGTGAGCTAGTTTACTTTGAGTTCGCAGTGATGCAGGTTCCGCTTTTTGGTTGCATCATTGTGTTAGCAGTTTATTTTATCGTGTTAGAAACGTGCTGGCGGCTGGGTATTCGTTTTGTTTACCATCTCCACAGGACTGAAAAGCATCACTTCTTTTTATCTGGTGTAGAATATGTATTCCCTCATCAGATGTTTGGTGTTATAAGACGTTTGTTCTCGTGGGCTGGGGATTGGACTATCTACCTATGTCAAGCAGCAAGAGTGTCATGTGCACTTGTGTTTTTTCTAAGACCGTTCCTGCATGCAGACTAATCATCCTTGAGCTCCGGTGGCTCCGCATAAACCACTAAAATCTGAGGCAAGGTCAGTTCCCGGAGCTCCTGTTCATTTTGGGCTCATTTCATGCCATATCGCTACTGGGATATGTACCTACATTATTTGCATAAGCTTGAATTCTTCTACTGATGTGGTGGGATCACTTGTAATGCTGTGGTCCAAATATAGTTTCTCAGGATTTGGAGTCCTTGAAGTGACATGCTTGAGGTTGTTTGGACAAAAAATAATTATACAATCTTAAGTGCACTCCCCCCACATTATCAAACTGCTCAGTTTTATGTAGGTTCTTTTAATCCTTACTAAGTCACCATCTTTAAGGATAAGAATTTTGTCCTGTGCATATAGACATTGTTAAACTATAAATGTGCATTGATTTCCGGAATATTTGATCTGATACATAAGCAAATCTGCTCATAGAAGGGTGGCCAAACTACGTATGTGGATAAGTTTCGCTACATCTAAACGATGAGCCAAATTTTTTTTATTTTAATGAACAGTACAATGTTTAGCTACATGTTGCTAAATCTAGCAAATCAAATAAGTTGGTTCAGCTTGAAAGTCCCTGCTACATCTAGAGGACGAGCAAAATTCATGGGAATGCACTCCCATTGATTTGTTTTATTTTAATCAAATTGTACGTGTTTAGCTACATTTTGTGGCTAAATCTTGCAAGTCAAATAAGTTGGTGCAGCTTGAAACTCCTGCCACCGAACCGGGTATAGTGGATATTGCCAATGGCGGTCTGTGGACTTTTTGGTTGTTTCCGTGTTTCCAGTTTTCTAATCCACTTCTGTTGCTGCCCATATTTTGTGTTGATAATAGAAAATTTTTATTACGAAAACTCCAGAGGGGGGAACTCCACATAGGAAAGAAGCCCCAAGCACCAAGGAGGTGCCTTGCTGTAGGTTATTCGTGGGTGGTTTCTAGTTTAATTAGTTAATGCTCTGGTCTTCCCTATTATCCTTTCTCGCGCAAAGACATCTCCTATACAGCCTTTCTGCAAGTATCTCTGCCATAGAGCGCCTTCTTACAATAGAAAGTGGGTCGATTAAGCTGTTGATTTTCTACATGGAATTGCCAAAGGCATCCGCAGAATAAGAGGGGCTACTGTCATGATAGTTCTGCATGGCTTACTCTCTCATTCAGTTTATCTTGTAGTAGCACTTTAAGAATAATGTGGCACAATCATGCATCATTTTGATCTTGGACTGAACATATTCTTCAGAGTCTAGTGTATTACTTTGTCCACTATCTAAAAAGGAAAGTTTTATGCCAATGTTGCGCGGCGCCTTCAAAAATCATTAGCTTATTCTCTCTGTATATGTGTACTTTTTATGTTTCCATTTTCAATGTGCAAACTGCTAGAAAAATGCACTGAATAGTTAGTACTGAAAAAATCTGAACTTTTCTCTTGTAGACCACAAAAAGGGACTTGTCAATTTGGTTTGGAGGCCTGGGAATATGAGAGATGATGCCACCATTGCTGGTACCTGCTGCAGCTGTGATCTGGATAAAGTGAGCCAGCTATTGGCATTATAGACCAGAAATGGTCCATATGTGCAAATTTAGTGCATGTCACGATATTCCCTGGGGTACATGTGGCTTTTGCAGCTTTAATGGTAGGGACTACTGTAACTATCTAGCTTGACTGCTTGAGCATGACAGAATTTCAGGTAAGTACCACTTAAACTAGCACAAATTTATGCGGTGGGCATCGCTTTACCACAGATCACCAACGGTCATACTCAACTTTTTTCTTTTTCTTTTTCTTTAGCATTCATCTTGACGTATGAACTTTAGAGATACTCATGGTAACCGTTCGAGATTATGATTCATGAGATCAACGTCAAACCGTTATAGGCTCCATTGTCGAAGAAACCTCGTTGTTTTGAACTTTTATTTCACCGAATTGCTTCACCATCTAGAACGTGAACTCGGTAGGGTTGTAGTGGTCTCCACGGAATAATCTCGAATTATCTAGTTTTACTACATTTGGTTGGAGGAATGGAAGGAAGAATAATTTGCATGGTGGCGTCTGGTTCAGTAGGAATTTCACATAAGTGGAAGAGTTTTTAAATCTGGAAATCAAACCAGGGACTAATTTTCTCCTTTCATCTTCCAAATCCAGAGGATTTCTAGCTAGTTTTACCTTTACCTATATATCCTTGTACCCAATTTTTGTAAAATATAGAAGGATGACATTTCTCAATTAAGGTATAAGATAATAGGGCATTCTTTACCTTTCCAAATAAACGTATCAGCTCTCTTTCCCCTCCTTTTCTTCTTACTAAATGGAGGAAACTTGTCTTAACTTCCATCTTTCTTCTCTGTCCTTTCACTTTATTCCCACAGGAATATGAATCCTACTTGCATTATTTCTATTCTTTTTGTAATGTAAACAGAGTACTCTCCAAAAGGGCTAAGCCAGTTTACATTCAAGAAAACCAATCACCACAAGTTTCTCCCACCTGTTTTACGAGTGTATCGGATAACTTTACCTATGCCTAAACAAAGAAAAGCATTCTATAACTCAGACAAGCTGTTGGGGCAAAACTTAGGATTTACATCTATAGGGATGAACACGTTAACATAAAATCTCTATATAAAACGATGTTCTTGAAGGACTTATACTATCACCAAACGATTCGCTTCCCGTGTTATGTAGGCTAGTCGCTCTTTTGAGTTTGTACTTGGAGATCCTTGTCAGGGATGTTGCGGCATCAAATGGTACTTGGACACGAGACAGGAGGGCGAAACTTGTAGAGCATGGCCAAGTGTGTACCCAAGGATTCCAGAGGTGTGACATGGTCATTAGCAGACTGAAATTTATTATGGCTGTTACGAGTCTGATTGTCCTGTCAATTGAAATTCCATCCCAGTGAAAGCAATGGGTATGGACCACCTAGAAAGGCTGGATAAGTCTGAGATCGCTGGTTGGGGGAGGTCAGCGAATTCCATCATGGGTTGTATTTGCTTTTGTTGTTTGAAATGGAGTTTAGAGCCTGTGAATCATTGATGTAGATAGATTCGATAATGCTGTCTAATTAGATCCCAATCAACATCCTGATGAACTGGAAATGGCCCCTTAACTTTGAATAAGGATGTTTTGTTGAGTCAAAAAAGGGGCTGAGTGGATCAATGTTTATGGGCAAAAATCTGTGCAAGATATTAGTTAGACCCAACTTTGGGGGGATTGAAGAAAATTGATGACACAAGGAGACAAGTGTCTCTCTCTGGCTTGGGAAAAAGAAGGGCA